>JADHZB010001487.1:0-119974 GCA_015657535.1 Nephromyces sp. MM_2019 | reverse complement strand
CCCCTCCTCCAGACATTAAGGAAGGAGTATTCGTAGAATGATCTCTAATAGATAATGAAGCTACTACCACGTTGTGTGTGGACAGAGGACTCGGCAGAGGCGTGGGAGCCTTTCCATCCATGACGACAGATGATTGAGAAAGCAAATTCTCATCCAAATTACACTTTACTAATAAGCTTAAACCTGCAGATTCATCCAAGGCGGTTCCCATTCCTCTTCTTCTTCCTCCTCCCAAAAGGGGCGGCAGAAGCGATTGAGGATATGGGGGAACAAGCGAAGAGAAACTACTCTACTTGAGGTACAGACTGAACCAAAGCTAATAATTCAAAAACATTTCAAGCAGGATTAAAAGAAAATCACGTGTGTGTGTGTGTGTGAGACGCCCACACAAACGAGAAAATCGCAAGGGTTTCTGCCTAAAATAAAAAAACTCCGAAAACACACACATGGCACACAGCCAAACTAGTAGGTAGGGGTTATAATATATGTATATAATATATATTTTTTGTTTCCTGGCAGATTATCAGAGTGGAGTGACCGCTCTTTTGTTAAATAACCGAGCTACACAAGTTACTCAGGAAGCAGCAAGAACTAATGACGGAGGGCTAGAAAGTACAGCTAAAAAAGATAGCGTATACAGCAGCAACATATATCGTACACACACACAACAAAACACGATGAAGAAGCAACCAGGTAAGCCAAAAAGTCAGAGAAACTCTCATGGGATCTTTTTTAAGACTTTCAAAAGTGCTCGTCAATACACTTTGTATCGGCATATGGGAAAGCAGGAGATCTTGTGTATGCACAATATAGGCAAGTAGGAACTAGCTTAATAACAAGTACTCATTATAAGATGCACAACAATCACAGAAGGAGACGCACACAATCACTAATATATACTTCAAAACATACACAAATACGTATATGAAAGCAACTGGCTGCGCTTTTCTACCAGCTCATTTTAGACGTGCGAAAACTCGAAAAAATACATCGTATTAAAGGGGGGAGGGGGAAGCAGCTGAGATCAGTGAAAAAACATCCACTGAAGTACAAATTTATAGCTAAACAGTGAGCACCTGTTTTTTCTCGCCACAAGATGCTGCTTTGTGTGTGCGCAGAAACGTCTTCGCTATTAGCGCATAAACTCTAAAGCACAAACAATAATACCTACAAAATAGACAATTCAGTACAGTGGCTATAGAGGGTTAAAAGAAGGGGAAAATATTTGATGTGTGTGCGAAAACTATAAAGTAAAGCGGTTAACGGTGAGTCATATATACTTGACTTACAAAACCAAGGGTGAAGGATGGATATTCCAATATACGTATATATATACACATATATATACGTATATATATTTATTACAATAACTGCTATTCAAAGTACACAGCAAATGCTGCTTAGAAAAGTCAACTTGATGCAACAAGGAAACACACACAAGTGATTCGGCAAGCGATGAATAACTCGCAAAGTATAGCGAATACGGATTCTAGAAGAAGCAACGTAAAACACGCAAAAAACAGCCTTTTGTAAAAGTATATGATCACGGACTTAGAGGGTGAAAACCACACACAAAAAAACACACACATACAAAGAGGAACTAAAATTCGTCCTGAGCAATCAAAACGGTAGCTACTAGAGGCTTTATTCAATAGAGATAACGTGAAAAAAACGCCTCTATAACATCAGCAAGACTATACCAAGATTTGCCCTTCAAACGTATATATCTCGCCCATATTTTATGGTAATGGAAATTTAGTATTCGCACACTACTTCAGCACACAACCCGCAGGGTGCATACACACCTAGAAATCAAAAAACTGCTTACAAAAACTCACCATACACTCAGCCGCTCATTATCTTCAAAAAATACCTCTGAATTCTACGCCAGTATAATCGAAAAATATTCTAACAACCAGCTTACAATAGTGATAAAGACTGCCCAGCTAAAGCACACACACACACAAACACATGTATATTAATTACCAACAAAAGAAAAGATGCCACTAAAAACACGAAAACATCACTGCTCTGGGAGAAGTGTACATACATACATAAGTGTTTTTAAAGGAGTATTCGAAAAAAGCATCGGCATATATAACAGCCAGGTAGCACGCACTTCAAAAGCTTCACGCTGTTCGATTTTCCCAGCATGAGGCGCACACAACAAGCAGTCTTTACCTAATAGCAAAGATTTGAGTAGTTTCTTATATGCGACTGCTGCCGCAATTCAAACAAACTCGGTTTCATCTTTGCTAGGTTGTGTTTTCAGGAATACTCCACAACGGCCAAAAAGTAGAACTCTTAGACACGCACACACAAGTAACTTGCTGGTATGCCTTGATACAATAAAAACTGGAATACTCGACAACACATACACATACACACACACACACACACACCCACGATCGCAAAAAAAATATATAGTTATCAGTCTTCAGATCAGCCAAATCGCATGAAGCAACTAAGGATAATCACCAGTATCTCAACGCCGAATACATATATATGTGAAGATATAGACCAGTCTATGATAGTCACCAGTATCTTAACCATATTGTAAATATATACATATAGGCTGTCTACGTCTTACCATAGGAAGTGGCAAAGAAACTTTTCATATATGCAGAGAGAGAGAGACAGAGATAATATATCTAAATATTTTTTTTTCATATGCAGAGAGAGAGACTTCTTCTCATATGCTTAGTGGAGATGCTGATCTCAAGTTAGCCAAGCTCTAACCACCAACCTTTGAGATAACTTTAATACGGTGTTACAGCCTAGCCTTAAAATAAGTACTACAAAGCTAAACATAGAGGGAAACGCACTTACACCAGCTGAGGCCCACGCGAGAAATATCAAAAGAATGCAGATTAAAAGCAAAGATAAAACAAAAAATCGACATTCTTACGACACACCATTATAGAAGCATTCCAGTAACGTAAGATCCTCTGCAGAGTCTTCTGGCTGCAGAGGTTGCTGGCTGCAGAGTTAGCTTATAAAAGATAATCAATTGCTTCTAGTACAAAAGTCCATAGTACACACAACCAGTCAAAAAAAGAGTGCATTAAAATGCGAGTGCGAATATAGACCACCCAATGGTATCATGTCTCACTACTGTAAAACTATTCAATGAAGATTAAAAGCACACCCGGCAGACCCCACAAAACAACAACACACTGAACAGAATGACAATGGAAAACTTAGTGTGCAAAAATAGATAAATCATACACAAGACAAGCTGTACAGATAATAGTAACTGATAGTAGGCAACCTTAGAAGGGAAAAATAACTTTTAAACCCACAAAGTATTTTCTTTGATTTTTACAGGAAGAATTTTGCAAACTTTGGGCTTCCTCCATATATGCGATACAAACCAATTTCTCAGGCACGCATTTTCGAGTATTTCTTAGTGAGTATCCACTCTACGGAAACAGCTAAGCACAAAAAAGAAGAGGCAAGTAGTACAGACCCCAAGATACATATATATCTGCAATCCCATCTAAGACATAAAAAATTTCAATCCGGTTGTATCAAACAAGCTTAGTAAGGTCCCATCAGTATATACAGCGGATGACACAAAAAAGGCGGTTAACATACAGAGTCTCTAATTTTCAAAAGAATCCAACACAAACTATAAAATAAAACTGCTGAAGAAAGCCAAGGGAAGATTCTATATTCATGCACAATTGTGATGCAAGCGTACATACACGCCTAGTCTGACCACCATTTCCTAATAAAAAAGACTTTGCGAGATCAGGTTCCAAATCGAAAATATACAGCCTGAAAACATTGGAGTAAATAAATAAGAGTGTAGTACAATTAACCTTTCAAAGGTAAACCCTAAAGGGAAAACCGTAAACAGTAAACCCTAATGGGAAAATCCTAAAGGGAAAACCCCAAACAGTAAACCCTAAACAGCAAACCCTACACCACAAACCCTACACTCTAAACCCTAGCTACATGAACTGGAGTAACATATAAGAGTAAAAGTAAACAATTTCCAACAAAAAAAAGGCAACATTTCATGCTAAAACTTCTTCACAGGGTTTCGCATGAAAAATCGCCTTGAAAAAAGCAAACATAAGAAAAAATAGCAAATAGGAAAAGCCTCTGAAAAAATGAAAAAAAGCATCTCCAAAAAACCATCTGTATAATAAATTCCAAGCAACGACTACAAAACAATGAAATCAAAAATCCCAATGAAGCTCGAAATTGGGGAAAAAACTCAAAAACTTCTTAATCTAAAAAGCAATCAAATAAAGCAAGCAAAACAAAAATATTAAATTAAACTAAAGTACAATAGCTATATCGCATAGGTTAGCTAAATGAAAAAGCGCACACAGGAAAACACAAATGCAGGCAAAAAAACAGTCCATATTATCGCCTTCTTTCATGGTAGAAAGTCGAACAGACTACATTTCGTCACCTAGTCCAAAGAAATTCGGTTCTTCACATAAATCTAGCAGACGATTTATACTTTAGTGCAATTGTGCGTTTGTTAAACAAGGACTGATGCTAGAGCAAGGCCTAAAATTCCCATTCCTCGAATATAGTATGCCTCATCGTCATTCTTTATTTCCACAAAAAAAATTCTTACTGTATGACTTTCAGCCAAGCCTTCAACACCATGAATTCGGTAAAAATTATGCGCTACTTCATCAGACAATTCATTTGTATAAAAAAGAAAAATAAGAGGAGTAATCCATAGATTAAGAGGTGCAACTATCGTACTATGAAGGGACTTATCCAATCTCCTAACATATTAGCTGGCTTCATACAAATTTGCTAGGCAAATCTGTTCCCTTACTCAGCAGTACAGGGGGAAGCATTGAAGCGACCAGCAGTTAATCAGCCATCAATTTTTATGCATTCTCTCATGAATCCTATATTTACGTATATTTTAAATATTACTACCGATATCTTACAATCCTCCATTGCTCAAAAAAATGAGGCTCAATACCTTTTGCTTACGATACACACCGCAACCCATATATAACTCATAATACCTGATTCGCTTATTGTGAAACTACAAGCTTGCAGCAAATTAGAACAAATTCATTACTAGAAAAATGAGACGGTTGATTAGCATGATTTGAACATTACTCAACGTAGCTACTTAATTTATCCACAATAAGAATTACGTCAATCACACTAAGCCTCAAATTCTTTCACAAGTCGATTCAAAAAAACCATTACCCCTCTACAAAAGGAAGTTAATATTTCATATATGGGGTTTCAAGCTTTTTCTTGGTGACACAAGGCACAGAAGCCATCGGAATCCTCTTTAAGCACGGGAAAGCTTTCGGGAAGTATCGCAGTGAAGACCCCAGGAAATCAGCTGGAGCAACACGGATGTTAGCCCATAGATGGCAACGCCATATAAAAACACTTCTTACACCAAAAAAAGTGAAATTAGCTTAAATACATAATTTAAGTTTGTAGGGAAAAAGAGAAGCACACCACCATGATGGTGGGCTTGCAATCAACTCAAGCATCGATAGCCCAAGAGGACTCCGGTAATTTCACATTGTCATAAGCGTCATGCTCAACTATTTACTTGATCTCCGCTCAAAGTCAAGAATCCGCGCAAATGTATATACAATTCATTTTTCTAAAAAAAGGCTCTTCTGTACGTGGTAATATACACGCATACCATGTTGCCGCACAGATGCCAATAAAAAATGCGCTGTTTCCCATAAATATGTAACTGCAGCGACCTACTTTTGGAAAAAGCCTTAAATTCTACCAACAGACGAACAGACAGCATAGCCACTAAAAGAGAACTGGCTCATCAGCAATGAAGGGGAAGCCAAAATAATTCGAAAAAGCAAAAATTTGCATTCACTGCACATGCGCTTCTCCAGTGGAAGATGTGCCAACGTTATACAGTTTAGTGCTCCTAGAAGGAGTTTAACATGAGTGATATATGTAAAAAGCCTAAATAATGGAGCATAGCACCGAAGATATACGGATAAGCATGCATTATATGCATGAGGGAGACTAGTTGGTGTAACTACACTCCTCCTTACTTCCTCTATCTCTTAGTACGACATCAGATTGCCATTATTTCCCGTTTGATGCAATCTGCACGCCAATCGGAGGACAAACCAGCTAGAATGGAGGGGGCAGTGTAGTAGGTGTACGGTTGGGAATGTGTGTGTGCCGGGTGTAGAGTGGTGAGATATGTTTAAACAGGTAGCCGACTAATTTCAGCAGTCGGTCAGCTTGAGTAACCTCTTACCATACTGTAGTAAAGAGCACAACGTGCGTGTGGGGGGAGTACCCGCCCACACTTTGGTCATGGCAACTTACTTAGAAGATATTCCGCACACAATTCCTTCATAACGCACACACGGGACATGTCATATGCCCCTGCTGTACCATGTTTGGAAAAGCACCGTTATCGCGCGGTTTGTTACGCTTCTACCTAGCTATGGGGCTAACAATGTTATAATTGTTTGTCACATTTAATCATATCAATAGTGACAGCAATAGCTGCATATAAGTTTTACTAAAGCGTACACATTTTTTTTTGGGAAAGTTTCACGGAGTGTGCCGTGCAAGCGTTTACAAGTCCATAAACAAAACGTTGAAATATCCAGCAAAGTTTACGCGGAGGCCAACTATGGATGCAAAGATCCTTTGCACGGCAAGGAAGGGGGAAAAGTAGCAGAAGCCCCAGAACCTTGAAACGCATAAAAAATAAAATCTTACAGCTGGAATCAGCAGCACCTGCACATAAAATTAGAGTTACCGTAGTCTTCTAACTTCGAAAATTAAAGTCAGGAATAAGCAGTTGACGGTGCAAAATGGGGGACCGTGCATCTACATAAAAAATTAAGATAAAAACGCTTGGACTGTGCTTGAAAAACCAGCAAAGCCACAGGATTTGCAGCGTTATTGGTATTTTAGTTACAACCCAGTATCTGCGGTATATAAGTTACTCCGGAAGGCTAGAAATATACCGGCGAAGTTTCGGAATACTAAAGAGAGCAACTTCTGGCTCATTGGAGGACTTAAACTTCGAGGATAAATAAGTCTGGAAGATAAAGCATCATGTGATGATTTCGGAGTCCAGAACCCGTATAATTCGACAAAAGCACTGTAACGCTTATTATGATAAGAGAAATACAGGAAAAAATTTTGAAATTCCTTTCGCCTCAGGCGTTAAAGCACCACTAGTCCTTGTGATTAGTTTCGATTAAAAATGCAACTAAAATATATTTATGATGTAGACTAATGTTCTATGGCCAAATGATAAACCTAATAGCTCAAGAAGCCCTCAAAAGACTTCGGTGAGTTCCCTCCAACGTAAATGACGAATTGCTGCCATGCGAATACAGCACAGCAGCATAGCTTCGCCTACTCGCACTCTACATAGCGTAAACCAGAGAGTTGATCATTGGAAAGGCATAGTATTTTGTCCTTCCCATTTGCGCACAATCATCGGCCTATTCGTATCCACGCGAAAGGTCCTTTTTTTTCGGTTAGGTGAGAAAGCCCCAGAATTAAGTAAGAATTAGTCAGAAGATATAGTGAAATGACATGCATGAGGCTTACACATTCACGCTTCCCCTGAAAAAAAAAAATTCATTATGAGGTTCTATATTGTGTTCTTAGACATTCACCCGCTAATTTGAACCAAACATAGGAGCTATAATGAAGCTTTATTTGAATGCTGAACAAAATTTACATCATTCTAGCAGCATACGTGACCCACAGATGTATTTCAGATAGATATAGCTCTAAAAAACACAGTAACACTTCGTCGGCTTGCACTGCAAGGCTCAGAAAAGGGTAAATAATCACTTAAATGACCTATAATAGTTATTTCAAGGCACGTTCTGAACATATACTAGATGTTACGAAGACGAGCTAGCAATGTAAAATAAATTTCTTGCCTACGCAGCAGCGAAATTAGCCTAACATTTCTCATATCATCAGATGTATTACCATTCATGTTAATACAACGAAGGGGGGGAGGCTCACCCTTATTAATGAATATCTTGATGTGCAGAACTATTTATGAAATGTGTTCTTGACATCACGGTTCTTTAGAAGCCGCTTCACTGCTAATATTACCCAAAACTAACTAGCTTGGTAAAAGTATTAGACACTTTGTTTCGATTTGATGTAAGAGGGTCAGGACTGGAGTATCGGCTCTTCTCGCTGAGCCATAAAAAAGCCGTAATTTGCCCTCTAATTCGTTTTCCATTTTTCCACCTTCAAGAGCGCCAAAATCTGTTGAGTTAGATTATTCAAAATGCTTATGATAGCATCTCGAAATATTTCAATTTTGTCAAAACCCCTCTTATTGCTCTGTAGCGGCTAAAACGATCTGCCAAGCAATACTTTGTTAAATATTAGCAGCTTCTAACTGTAAGAAACAAAAGCAACGAAGGCTCCAGAGAATACCTAATTGGCTAGCAGCGCCTCGTAGATAGGAATAAGTCAATTTAATATATTACCACATCTCTTTTTAGCCATTTTATTTCGTCACCATATGAATACTGGCACTTTCAATTGCTTGAATAATATCAATCTGCAGCGTACACCCGAGTACAAGCGACACAAACCACTTTTTAACGCAAAACAAGGCTCTATTTCGATGTAGAATAATAATTCTGGAGGCAGCACACTAGATATTCATTCAATCGCTACTTTTCTTATAAAAACTACTAGCCTACAAGAGCCATTTGAGCTATCTCACCGACCTGGTGAATGGCAACGCGCGCTCGCCCACAACTGGTGAACGAATTAGAGTGTTTCAGAATAATCAAAGTGTCCCTTTCGTATTTCCTGCTCCTTTTTTTCCTTCAGATAATGCGAATTAAGGCATTCACCCTCTAAACTTTTACACCACAAATGATTTTCCCCATACCCATCACTGCAAAACAATCTCTCTACTGCTCATCCCAAAGCTTGCGCTAATATCCAACGCCATCTGTTGTCTGAAGCAAGAAAAAAGATTTTCCCCAATCACTCATTAGCCTGTCATGCAGGAAGCTATGCAACTCTGAGCCTAGTAAATACCGGGAGATTTGTTTGGTACTGTACTGATACGAGACTGAGGACCAAAAAAATTCAAGTTATCAGTTAACCATACTTGCTTCGTCTATTTTTGGTATTACTCTATTTTCAAAGAGTGCACTGTATTTCACCTTATTTATTGGCACCACCACACAGACTCAGTAGTAGTTGAATTTATTTATGGCTTCCTTGGTTTATTCAGTGATAAAAAATCGTACAGAACAACGGTAAATTCGCATTAACTAATATGAAATGCTTCAAGTCAAACTCCGATATTTTAAGGAAGCAAAATTGAGGACATCATTATTTCGCAATTTTCTACAAAGGCTACGGGCAGCACCAAACAAATGGTACACCACGGAAGAAAAAGTTTTGAAACCTTTCGCCAGACACTTTCTTTTAGAGGGTATCTGAACAGGTATAAGTATCAAGCTCTTAAAATGGTAAGCCGCTCTTTCACTGAAATTTGAAGCTTTTGGTAAGCGGCGCGAGATATGAGGTTGACAGGTGGATATAGGCATTAATTTTTGGCGGTATTATTGTCACTTGGAATTGGATGGCATATGTTGCAAAATGAAGGTGTGATGAGACTATAAAAGTAAAAATTGTATAGTAGTGACTACATATATATTGGGAGGAAATCGTGGAATTAACTATTAGAGGATCCCTGCTTAAGTTTACAGATAAAACCTCAAGATAACCACGGAGCATATTTCATCTTCTATCGGGCTGCTAAGAGTTCGAGGTGTGGCTAACCTATTGAAAATATTCGTCACGTTTACTTTCTAAGGAGCCTATCGGCAGGGATAAGCACTTCAGCGTAATAGCAGCTATTGCCTATGCTGGTCTATTTTTTCACACTGCTCTATGGACATTTTCATTGCTTGCTTTAAATAAAGACCCTGCGTGAAGTTGAAAATACCGGGTAAGAAGCATGCAAACAATATATTTGGTTTTGTTTTGAAAAACTTCGAGAATAATCCTTTTAACCGGCTGGTGGGGATACCTGAAGGCCTTCACTTTACCTGAAATCTAATATTCATTTTTACTTCAGCATGCTATGAATGCAAAATATCCCTTTTCATCGAGGAAACATGATGCAGTTCCAATGATTAGGGAAATTTTTGCATTATTCGATCTATCTAAGCATATAAGGAACTCAAGCTATGAGTTTTTAAGCCCTAATAATATCTATTCGTAAAATTTTGTTAAATTCTTGGCTGATTTGTGCTGCAATAATTTTTTTCATGCAAGCACTTCGTGAAAATGATGGGGATATATATTGCTAATTTTGTGATGGTAAAACTTCAAAATAAAGGAGAAAATAAAAAACTTTTTTTTGGGTAACAAAAAGAATCTGCAAGATTGCTTTATACATCACAGTAGTTGGACTAAAAAAATAGCTGATTGCGCAGAATTAATCGGTAATCATAATACTTCATCTCGCTACAAAACGTGTGGACAACTAGGTTATGCAGTACCATAAGCAACCATGCAATAAATCGCTACGACCAAAAAGTTACTCTGCGCTATAATTGAGTCTGTAAGAGTGCACTGAGTTTATTATTTTACTCCAAAATGTTAAATATCGTAAAATATGAGATAGCGTCAGCGGCAGGTTGCTAGTAAATCACCAAATTGGCCATTTAAATCACCTTTAATACACACAAGATGAATGCACATACATTCTTGTGCTATAAAAAAAAACAGAAAAAATTAAACTATGTAATATTACATCACCTGCCAGAACTTAAACAAGCACAGCATTTTCTGCACTTCTTATAATTCTCTTTGTGGAAAACATTCAGGCTATATCAAAAGTAGGCTAGGATTCGAAATAGGAAGATAATAAATGCATTTTCATATTATATTACTGAGAATTGAAAAAGGAGGCTTTAGTAACTAGATTTGACTATGTATAGGTCTTTAGAAGCATTCACTTAATGCTTATAGCACAATATTTAAGAATGCGTACCCCAGTCTTTCCACTCATGAATGCTAGATACATTTTGCACCACGAGAACCCGCGCAAAAATTGCCATTTCAGTTTCTTAACAAGTCACTTAGTGTAATTTCAGCGTCTCTTCCTCTTTGCTTGTAATGTTACCTGTATAATGTTCTATGACATCTAAAGATACAACTTCATCACCTTCGCCTATAGACGGAGCCTTTTAGTCATCAAAATTTTTGTGTGTAATTTTTGGGGGGTAAACACTGAGTATGCAATATTGTGGAATTGCGGGTCATCAGCAGAACAAGACCATATGTACTCGCATCTTTGGGAGTTTATAAAAGAACGAAGCAAAGCAGAATTTTCGCTCAAAAATAGAAAAGCGCCGCGTGGACTAGTGCAATATAAACCAACGATGGATGGGTATTAGCATGCGCAATAATATTATTTGAGCTACAACATTCCCGCGCTAAGAATTTTGTAATTTCATGTACGCTGGTTTCCTCGGGCGACTTCTAACGTTAACAATTGACCAGTACGCCGCTATTACACTAAAAGGGACTTCGCCCGGTTGATAAACATAAAGCTGCTCCTGCTGCTTTAGGCATAATTTTTCCCGACTTGCGCCACTTCATATGCCCCTTCGCTCAGTAAAACTTCCAGCAACTACCTCTTTGTATACTTGTGAATGAAATTTCTGCATTAAAATCTCGAGGATTGTACTGAAAAATCTCGGCAGCTACATTGATATAACAATTGAAGCCCAAAATTGATAGATTAAAGAAAAAAAAAGTCTTCCAGCCACTATGACATACTTTCAGCAAGCGGGTGACGTAGGGATCGTTTTTGATTGAAGGCACCGCAAACTGATTTTGAGAGTTTTCTCTACTTATTCATTGTTATTAAAATGCCACGTTGCGCTGTCTGAACCCAAGCTTCAATCTTAGATGCCATAACCCGATAAGCTTCGAATGCAGAGTCTTCTGGGTAGCAAGTAAAGAGACCACCACTAAAGCTATCTCGAGTGTTTTTTTTTTAAATTAGGCGCAAGTTCGTTACATCAATGTTTTCTTACCCTGGAGACTAGTACATATGGCAAAGCGCATTGATGGGTGCAGGTCCACTTGTATACAAAAGTTTTGGAATAACACACAGGAAGTAAGTTTGCACGCTTCTAACGTGAGGCCGATCAACCGCCGAATAGGTTTGTGGCAACGTAGAATAGAACGTCCTAATAAGCTCATTCAGCTAGAACGAGGGATCCTCTCGTAGCTACGCTTCACGCATCAGATCACTCATCGATACGCGAATATCATCTGAAGAGTAAAGAAAGCCAGCTATGTGGTGCTCCAACAATTGCTGAAATAATGGTGCCATGTGCAAAAAAATAGCTACATTATCGGACAACGTACTTCTTTGAAAATACTTTAAAATGACCTCAGTTATTAAGCGGGAGCTTTTACAAGTCATACGTACTGTTATCAACACAAGCGCAATATCCCTCTTGAACATTAGCTTAATCCCCTGCTTCTGACTCGTATTATTTAAGCCAACGAAGGCATTACTGCCACGCATACGCCGAGTTACACAGAGCATTCGGTCCATCGCATATAACCCTAAATGCACTACTTGATGCCCAGCATGCTGCCGCTCATGCCCGTACATCATAAATCCGGTCGGCATTCTCCATCGATGCCCCGCTTATTTTGAAAATATCTCTCAGCATTCTCTAGGTACTGTCGTACACGCGAGATAACATGGCAGCGGCTGCAGTTTTTGTCAGAGCTCACTGCGTGGGAGCGCCCATATACGAAATACTGCACGTGTATACCCCCCTGGTAGTAGTGGAGCACCCCGTCCTGCCGGTCTTGAGTAGCCCGCGTAGTTGCTGGGCAGAACTTACATTTCACCCTTCTTGTGAACACAAAGTACTACGTAGTACATTAAAAATTGCCATTCCGCCGGTCCACGTACAGCCTCCTGCAGTTAAGGTAAAGCAACTCAGCACGGCTCAATCAAGGAACGCTGGAATGTAAATTTTGGAAGGAATTATTACGTGTTTCCGCCTGGTTTTAGCCAAATTCACGTGATGTGCATATACGGCGACGTCATGCGCTGGTTCCTTTCTACTTATTTAATTTTTAAATGAAGGTCGGGTATTTTTTCTACGCGGTTGTTCAACCGCGGATGCATCTTGTTTCAACCTAGACCGAGACTTAACTTAAGCTTGCCTTTCTTGATCTGCCTTATGTCCTGCAGTTCGACGTCACAACATGTGCCAATTGATGGCACAACGCGTAGAACCGCGTGCCTACACGAAATTCGAGTCGGGGCGATCTCACAGCTTATCCCGCTCAAGTAGATTTTGCGGAATAACAAAACGCGCTACCGTGGCCTTGTCACCTGACCGCGAATTACCTAACCTACATGCAATTCATGCCTTCCGTATGCCAACACTTGCATGGATGATATATAGTAGTATTCTCATTGTCTGCTCGATTAGTTGCGTTTGTGACGCTTTAGGCTCGGTTTCACGACAACCTCAGACATCCGCTTATCAGCATTACCTCGGGGATTCAGCCGCCTTCCCTGCTTTCGAGCAGCACACCTGGTCTGGTGGCAGCTCCATTGAAAGTCCAGCTGCGGAATATATCTCTAATGGCTGTCCCTCCCATGGGCAATATTGCGCGTTGACGGCTTTGCAGTATTCTTTCATAAAGCCCGGCGTGAACAATATTCGCGCGCTTAGCAGCATGTGTAAGTTTACTCATGCTTCCAAATTATTGAAGATGCCTAACAGTCGTATATCTATCGGTAATCTTTGCTTTGCTTCATTGAGTCCCTTATTTAGTAGCTCAAGTGTAATGGCTCCGTTTTCTCGCCCTATTTCTTTAAAATCTGTGCTGAATGTGAAAAATTTTTCCTCAGCTCCTCTAGCTAGCGGTATGAGAAAAGGTTCTTCTGAAATGCCTCCAATGCATGATGCCTACGAGCTTCTGTCACGGGAGTACGTCCCGGAGTACGATATGCTATCCACTGTGTATAAGCATCGGCAGTCTCAAGCTAAAGTGGTAAATCTTCAAGTACCTGGAGAAAAGGAGAAGGTTTTCGCTGTTTCCTTTCGTACTCCGGTCTATAATTCCATGGGCATTCCACATATATTGGAGCATTCAGTCCTTCTTGGCTCCAAGAAATACCAAGCAAAAGAGCCTTTTGCGGAGTTATTGAAAGGAAGCCTCTACACTTTCTTAAATGCGATAACTTTCGTTGATCATACAATGTATCCGATAGCTAGCGTGAATGAGAAGGACTACTACAATCTCGCAGACGTATACATGGATGCTGTGTTTAATCCTCGGGCAGTTAATGACCCCAGGATTTTGAAACAGGAGGGATGGCATTACAGCGTAGATGGTAACTCTAATTTGTCGTACAAAGGCGTAGTGTACAATGAAATGAAGGGCATGTACTCTTCCCCTTCTGTAATGATGTTTAAATACAGCCTAATGGCACTGTTCAAAGATCATCCGTACGAATTCGATTCTGGTGGAGATCCTGCGGACATTCCAAGTTTGACGTTTGAGAAACTGAGGGATTTTCATAATGATTACTATCATCCTTCTAATTCTAAGATTGTGTTTTACGGGTAGGGAAAATATTGTACGATGCAGAATGAGTAGAAATTACTTTTTTTTCATCATTTTCAGCAGGAGAGCACAGATTCAAGTATCTAGGGTTTAGCGGTGTGGTACTGGTTTGAGACTGACTTGGGTCTTTTTCAAATTAAGAAGCTGCTTTATTGGCATCTTATTCATTTGAAATTGACGTGCGGATTTTTCGAAGTAATTTTTTTTTACAGTTCGTTTTATATATACTTTTATTGCAAGGTTACATGTTACTTCCTTCTCTAGCCAGAATCGTTGAAAAGGCTACGAAGAAGGCTGAAATAATGTTTGACTTTTGAATCAAAGTGTTTGTTATCAAGCATTTTGAGAGCAGTTTTATCGCATCTATCATCGTTCCTTTCGTAATTGGTCCTTTGAGCAGCTTCGTGATGTTTGTTTAACTTCGTCATATTTTCTGTCAATGTTTTTGGCATATTTGCCCTTCATTTTGTTATTTTTCGGTTTCCTAATTTTCTGTCGTACAGAACCTCGTCAATAAGCAAAAACCTGGATTTTTCCCATTCTTTCTTGAAGGACTTTGCACCTCCTGAAAAGCTTTTCAACTCGACTATTCCTTATCAGGAGCACATTTATGGTATGTGCTTGCATGAATTTCTCTTGTGTTTTTGTACTGAATGAGGATGTTCATAATTTTTGGAACAAACAAGTAGATTTTTAGGGATATCTTTTCTGATTTTATTTAGATTTTCCACATGTTGAAACTGTTTAAATCTTTTTTGACATTTTCAATCAATTTCCACAGTCTTCTTGTTGATTCATAGCTTTTTCACAGGGAAAATTTTTGTTCGCATTTGGTTAATTGGTGTTTTATATATTATGCCAGACTTTGTGGCTCTGAAATGATTGATTTTTTGGCTTACACGATGCTAATATTTTACATAACCTCCCAGTATCAGCTAAGCAGATTTTTTCCTTTTATGTTTTATTATACTGGTGATTTCGTTATAGCTTCTTCTGCGTCTAATTTTTTGAACTTTAACTTTTTTTGGGGATAGTGTCAATTCACTCTCCTTTTCACTGTAATCTGTCTCTTTACATCTTCATGAAAGTCTTGAAAATTACGCCTTTTTTTACGGATTCTTTGCGTCGTCATTTTACTTGCTTAGTTCTTCTCCCTGCTATCCCCCCCGATTACCCTGGCATTTTCCTGAGAATCCTCCTGCAGAACGTTTTTTTTATCTTATAATTTCCTGCTTCATCTTCCCAAACGCAGATTAAATTGAATCAATCTATCTACATCTTTGTGTGTGCAGAGCCATGCAGATATACCCACAAGTTTGCGGCAGATCCAAATCAATTAGAGGATTTGGTCACTGTGTGTTGGTGTATGGATTCCATTAAAGATCCGAAAAATCCGGCTGAAGATGATATTTCTGTGCAGGAACGAATGGAATTAGCTGTTCTCGATCAGTTACTAATTGGAGATTCTTCTGGTCCGCTTTACAGGGCGTTGATTGATAGCAAGCTTGGGACTCAGTTAATCAGGAATGGCTACAATACGGAGCTGAAACATTCTATATATACTGTAGGCTTAAGAGGTGAGGGAGATTAACCTATGAAAAGCCGTAAAATCACAGTTTTTATGAGGGAAAAGGATAATTGCAAGTGGTAGAAGCTGCTGAAATACTGGGGGAGGAGCTGTTAAAGTATAAAAAAGTTGAAAATTAGGAGGGATTTTTGGTTGGGTAGTTGGGAGTAAATTTCGCGTTTGAAGAGTTAAAGCTTTTTTTTTATTAGATACTATCGCCTCTCATTTTTTAGGTCTAAAACGAAATGATGAAAACGCCGTCCTTGTGGAATCCTTGGTATTGGATACCTTGAAGAAGGTCTCAGAAGATGGTTTCTCTGAAGAAGCTATCGTATCAGCTTTAAATACGATAGAGTTTGCTCTTAGAGAGAGGAATAGCGATTCGTTGCCTAAAGGCCTTCTTGTGATAATTGATATGATTTCCGAGTGGAATGCTGATCGGGTAAAAATTTGGATGATAGAGTTTGGATAGATTATTTTCTAGGTGTTTGCAACTCACCACCATGAGTTAATAAAACTGCAAAAATCGCTGAAAAATCATAGTTTTGGAACCATTAAAATCACGCTTATAATGCAGGAACTAGAATAGTGATGCATAGCTTGAGGCTTCAGTTTCTTGCTTAATCGGTCAACTGATTTACTTTTTTTTTCATCTTCAACATACTCCTTGTTACTTTGAAAATCTGCTTGTTTCATCCCTCAGGTTCCGCTTGCTCCTTTTTACTTTGAAAATCTGCTGCGCTCGTTGAGAGCCAAGTTGGCTGCTGGGACACCTGTTTTTCAGGATTTAATCAAGAGGTTTGCAAAAGATGTTAATAGTGTATTTCTATAATTGCCTGTCTTGCTCGTGTGTGTGTGTGCTAAATTTTCTTTCACCGTGTGTGTGCTCCTTTCAGCAAGTTTCTACAAAATGGACATCGTGCAACAGTTCACATGGTAGGAGACCCTGATTATTCTAAAGCTTTGCTTGAGGCTGAGGAGAAGAAACTTTCAGACTATCGTGCTGCATTGAATGAAGCTGATGTAGAGCAGTTGAGGAAGGAAGATGAAGAGCTTAAGGAAATGCAGGTACTCGTGTAAAGCAGATTTTAAATGTGGATTTTTGTGTGTTGAAAGGTTTTTTTGTGCTGCAGATTTTGAGTGAGTTTTTAGTAAGAATTTCCGGGAATTTCCGGTGGAGTTTATGAGTTTTTGGTATTTTTGTATCTCATTACTCCTTTTTTATAACAAAACTTACTTGAGGTTATTTTTGTTTTACTTGTAGCGAATATTTTAATTAACTGATCTGAAGAGGATAGTGTGTGAATGGCTAGCTGATAGTGTATTGCTATCGAAAGTTAAATCGGTTTGAAAATGGGGGATTTTCCAGCTTTTTGTGGGTTGATTTTGCTGCTCTTGGCTTTTTTTGAAAGCTAGAGGATACGGTTTTTCCTGTAGCCAACACGAAAATTTACTCTCAAGTATAGAGTTGGGTATGAAGTTGCTAAATCTTACTGCATTTCTGGGGATATTTCCGAGGTTTTGCACGTTTTAGAGGTTTATCTTCTTAAACGCAGTAGTTTCGCAGAGGTAAAGTAATCTCAAAATGTGTTTTTCCCACGTTTTGTCTTTGTGGATTCACAGCTTAGCAAGGATTCCGCTGAAGCTTTGTCAGCAATTCCAATGTTATCGCTTAATGACCTGGAAAAGGAGGTACACATATTCATTGCTTGTTTTACTAGTGTGCGGTTTTTGCATATCAAAGAAAAAGAGGCTGGCATTATCCGTTTTCAGTACTATATATTGGTTGTTTGAATAATAGTGTACGACTTGACTTCTCTAGTATTGATAGTTGCAATACACTAGTTAAAAGCTGTCTGACTCTTTGCCTGTTTACCTCCTCAAAATACGGTAGTCGTTTTTTAAGCTTCTCTATGCTGTGAGAGGTTCAAGGCTGTAGACAGGAAGCTTTATAGGCGATTTGATGAAAAATATATAGTCGTATTAACGTATATAATGATTGAATTAGTAGTCCTTTAGCTTATATATGCACCATTTAAGAGGAGAAGGAGGATTCTGTTGTAATAGAATGTGCAAATGTCTTTCTTTAATACTAGTTTTTAGCTTTTTTAAGTGATGCTATTCTAGAATAGATGGTAGCAATGTTGATATTAGTTTGTTTTTTGATTGCTTTATTTTGCGTAAATACTGGTTTATTTGAAAGAGTAAGTTTAGGTCATTTTTGCTTAAGTGTGTGTAAGGCTGATGAAGAGGCATCGGTTAGTTTGTTTTGCTTAAATGTGTGTGTTTTTTTTGCTCTTTATGAAGCGGCATCATTTCATTTAGCTTCCTTCCATGTGTGTGTGTTTTGCTCTTTATGGAGCGGCATCATTTCATTTAGCTTCCTTCCATGTGTGTGTGTTTTGCTCTTTGCGATAGAAGATGATGCAGCTTCCCTTGTAATATCAGCTTGCTTACCCCTTGTGTTTAGACAGAGGAGATACCAACAAAAACTTATGTCTTATCTAATGGAGTCCCAGTGCTTTCTCACGAACTTAAAACTGATGGAATCCTTTATACGGACCTTGTCTTCAGCCTTGATGATTTCAGTATTGAAGAGATACCCCTACTAACTTTGCTCTGCCGTATGATTACTCAGGCTGGAACTTCTTCCAAGTCTGAAGAAGAGGTTGCTCACCTTATTGGGACCCACACTGGTGGCATAAAAGTCTCGCTAGATGCTGATACCATTGATTCTTCAAAGAAAGTCGCAGATGCTTGCTCATCTCGGGGATTTTTAACTATGAGAACAAAGGTTAGAATGATGCTTTTTATTGAAATATTCGTGTGCGTGTTAGATATACTCCTTAAGGAATTTTAGGTAGTTTTTGATGGGAGGCTGAGGCTACTTTTAAGGTGGCTGCGAAAAAAAATGTTTTTTGTGGCCAAATTGTGTGTCACAGACTGAAGCACTGGTAGTTAATGGAAGTTATTTGATAAGGGATTGTATTTTTTGTGTGTATGGCTGCATTAAAGTTACAGTCCGCATACTAATTATGTCGTTGAGCAATCTTTTTACGGAAACTACGGTTTCCTCAGTTCCGGCATTTATCGTTAAAGAGAGCTGGAATGGGTGTGTTTGCTTTTTTAGCTTCTCTTTGGATCTTCTTTGGAGCAGTCATATGCTTACTTATAAAAACCCCTCTTCATTGTTGATTTTATATTTTTGCAGTGTGTGAAGGATAAAACTTCACAGACATACGCACTAGTGTCAGAGCTGCTTACTGATTGTGATCTGAGCAACTCATCACGGGCAGTTACTCTTTTGAAGGAGATGCTGCAATCTCTGGAGTCGAGTATCGTTGAGCATGGCGATAAGTATGGAGCTGCTGTAATACTTTCAAAGGGGTCTGCTGCTGAAAATTTCAGCGAAGCTGTGGAAGGTGTAACTTATTTGTACTGGCTGAGAAACCTGATCAAGACGGTATGAAGCGTGTGTGTTGTTTTGTTTAAACTTTTTTGGTGAATTGCTTGTGGATGTGTGGAGGGTTTACTGCTGTAATCTGCTGAATGGGTGTGTGCTGATGCGTGTGCTGATGCGCTGCTGATGTGTTCTGTGTGTGTTACTACTAGTTTGTAGTATTCTTTAGATGTATTTGAATCTTAAGAAGTCAATTACTCGTGTTACTTTCTTAACCTCGTTCCATTGAGAACACGTTGTGAGTGATGATTCTTTTTTCTATTCTTTTGGACGAGTTTTTGCAATTTTTGATGTTTTTCCTTCATTTCAGGCGACAAAAGATTGGCCAGCAGTTCAAAAAAGTTTAGAAGATGCTCGGGAACACCTTTTAAAATCTGGAAAAATCGTTAACTTGACTGGCGATAAAGATGCTCTTGATATGGTCAAGCCTGCTGTATCTGAGACCCCTTATGAATCTCTGGAATCATTTTTGGGAAGGCTATCTGACACCAAAAATCCTATGGACGTAATGAAGCCAACTACTCCTCCTCGTTGGGTTGAGGGAGTGAAGGATAAAGTTATGGCATCCTCCAAGATTTCCCTAGCTTTTGCAATGCCTTCACAGGTATTTTTTGTAGAATCGAGAAGTTAAGTTTAGACTTCTCTTCGTAACTTGTTCTCATCATGCTTTAATTTGACGTTTTTTGTGCTTCTACCACGATTATTTTTGGCTATTCAATGACTAGGAAGGATCACTTTTTTTGTATACGCACAAGAGTAGAGCATGAAATATGGTATAATTCATTTCCTTAACCTGGTTCCGAAAAATATTTCTGAGGGAGCGCTTAAGCATATGGAGACTTAGCTCTGGTTTATGTTAAGTTTACCTGTATAAGGTGATAGAGCTTACCTACAATAGTAATCAAATCTGTAAAAGTATATGGCATTTTCATCGGCTTGATGAAGTCATATTTTGCTGATGAAGGGCATTCTCTCGAAGCGTTCACACACTACTTTCGGCTGGAATTAACGCGCTATACCCAGTTGTCCACCAGTGTGTGTTATCAGTGCTTGATGGGGGTGTCGCCAGCTTTGACTTTTAGCCTCTATTGAAAAGCGCTGCGGCTTATATTGAAAAACTGTTTTCCATCAAACATAACTTTGCTTTGTAGGTGAATTACGTTTGCCTTGGTGGCCGTCTGTTCAACCCTGGAGAGAGGATTACTGGTAGCGACATGGTAGTTGCTAGGTCCTTGGCCATCTCATACTTGTGGGAGCACGTCAGAGTAGTGGGAGGAGCATACGGTTCTGGCTTTAAGCTATTGAAGAATGGTATGTTTGTGTTCACCTCTTATAGAGACCCAGGATTATTGAATACCTTAGAAATATATAAGAAGACAGGTGATTTTCTTATTGAGCATTCCGAGAGCCTCAGTGATTCAGAGGTTACAAGGGCTATTATAGGTGCCATAAGGGGTATCGACCATCCTTATTTACCTGACAAAACCGGTTTTATAGGCCTATGGCAGAGGTTAATTGGGGAAAGCAAGGAGGATAGGCAAAAATTTAGGCAAGAAGTTCTAGCCACCACTAGTGAAGATTTCAAAAGGTTTGGTGAAAAGCTAAAAAGCATCCTGGATGACCCTCAAAAGGTGTCGATAGCAATCTTCGGATCGAAGGAAGCCTATGAAAAATCTATTCCTACTGCTGGTGGCGCAGGAAGTATGACGGTCACTAACCTATTTGAGTCTTGAACAACCACCTGTGCTGCGAATAAGTGACTAGTTTCAGCTTCCCACATGAACGTAGTGTAGGATACATATAGCGGAAAAACTGCTACGACTTATATCCCGTATGCTGCTGAGAGGTCTTTTCTACATAAATTTAACTTATGCCGTTGCTGTGTCTACATGTTTGTGAAAAATATCCTCGCGCTGGATTAATATGTCCTCTCCGTTTTTAAAGACTTACTCTTACTCCTCCCATTCATTCTGATTGCATCTTGAATGTGTTTGATATTCCCACACGGAATTTCGAAGCTCTTTGATGCATTTGCATGAGCTTTCTCGTGGAGGACTTCAGGTGCACAACAATGGGATAGTATTATTATGTGCTTGTAATTTCCTATAGGGGGCAGGCAAGCTGCGGAAATTATTTTTGCAGTGGTATGTTTGCGATAGCGTGCCGTTTAGTGCTTCAGATAGTGCGTGTCCTGTTTTTGGACTTAGTATAGGTTAATCCGGATACGTCAATACAAATTCTCTTGTTAGCTTACTGTTAGGAACTTAATTTGTTGGTGTCTCAGTATACTAAATTTGTATTTGTTCATGTTTTGTTTCTTAACTAGCTCTTACTTAGCGAATTTCCATTTGATACCGTGTGCGCGTCGTGGGGTACCAAACTTTACTTGCTCATAATGGTTTAAGTGCAGTGGCAGCGATTGTTGAACTTCTTACTCTTGAATTGATTACTTCTGGCTCCATGGTTCAAGCTAAGTGTAGCTCTGTGGCTGCCGAGAAATCTACTTTGTTTGCAGATTGAGTGATGCTACAATGCTATTGCTGTATTAGCACATTTTTATATTCTACAAGTGTGGTAGTATAAACCTCAAGTACTTCTTCTACTTAGAAGCTTCATACTGTTCTCGAGGAAGTTTTTAATTTCTGGAAGTTTACTCGGGGGAATATTCTTTTGGTGTAGTTGTAGGCACGAAATTAGTATTTCATGCTCTGGAGATGCTGGCATGCGTGCCCCTGCTGGCAAAATCGTCGTGTACGCAGAGATCATTTATTTCCTACGGATGAGTAGCCTAGAGGTAGAAATGGGTAGCAGCTGCCGATCAATAGGCAGGCCATCTCAGAAACTTCTTACCGGCTGCCGGCATAGAGGCACTGACGTGAAAGCGCTGCGTCTCGTCTCAAGTGTAGTGTCTAATCTCTAACTTCTAAGCAGCTCCAGCGGTTATTCGCACACGTGCGGCGTTTGTGCTTGTCAAGGCCTCATCGTGGGCATCTTAAGAGTTATGAGTGAGTATTCTTCGGCACTGAAATTTCAACTACACTGGAAAAATGCAAAAAGACGCCCTGCTCAATTGCATTTTTTATCGCTAAACGCAGATTTTCTGCTTAACTCCGTAAATCAGCAGAAAGCCCCGAGTGGTAGCTAGCACAGGTTTAGCCTCCCCCGGCTATGCGTATCCACCAGGCTTTTGCACCAAAAAGATTACGTGTTGGCATAGCTGCGAGGCAAGAGCAATGTCTTGAGTAGGATATGTATGCATGAGACCGCAGAGCAGTCTTGCGGTTTGGCACAGCAAGGATAGCAGACAAAATGCCCCGGAGTAACCACAATTGTTGCAAGAGATTTTCGGGTCATGCTCGCCCAACTTACCGAACTTCGGGTGCATTTCCTTGCCGCGCATTGTCTGATACACAGGCAGTTTAAGTGGGTTCAAGTGTGAATACAGTTGCGTTACTGAAAGCAAGAGGCGGGATAATATAAGCCTCTAAATCGTGTTCAAACGGTGCCAAGAACAGCGTGCTTCCTGCCTTTTTCTATGCACTAGTCTACGTGGAACCAAATACAGGGGGCAATGCATTACAGCAAATGTACCTGAAGCTGGACTGCTCGTCAGTACTTCGAGTCGAAAGAAGTGCGTCCCTCCTTTGCTTAACAGCAAGGTGCGGCTGTTCACTTATTGATACTAGCGAAAAGAAGCGCAGCTCGTGCCGTTAAATCTAATGTAAAGAAAACGTGAAATACAGTGAAAATATCGTGCTATAGCTAAAATATTGTCAGACCTGGAGCAGCCAAATAGGCGGAGTAAATGCTACTCAGAAGTAAGGAGCAGCAGTGTAAACCCAATGAAAAAAAACTATAACTGCAGCTGAAGGAATAAGGCCTCCTAGAAGATATCGGGGGCGAGAAGAAGTTTACTTAAAGTTAGGATCTAGCTATCATTGGTGGATCAATTCAGGAGCCCGCGTTCCGATGCAAAAAAGCGGCAGGCTTATGAGAAGTAACATTAAAGGATAAACAGCGCCTGATGTTGCAGTATCAAAATGTTTCGCACTTAAAGTAAGATTATTTGAGGGAACATTAGGTTATTGCACTCATGAAAACACCAATTACGGCCACGTGAGCATTATTCTATTTCGAAAAACAACGCAACAGAATGTCCTGTAAGGTTTATAACAGCTTGAATATAACGCAGTGCTTGAGCACTTATAACAGGCAAGTTTTTGAAAATAAAACTCATAAAGCTCTACCTATCTAGCGCTAGTTCGAACTTGTGCATACATGGTACTACACCTATCAACACAATCAAGGTGACAAAAATACCGGCTGTATATTTTCGAACCATCACAATCAGCATGCATTCTTGAAGTAGACATCACAAAATTCCATTTAGCGAAAAATACGAACCGATTTTCTCGAAAAATTGGATTGGAGAACGATCATGCTTCCTATGGGGGCTCGGGATAGTTTCGTACGCAGTCATCCTACCGCATCTCAAAGAAAGCAGCTGGGGAAAATCCGTATTGTCTATATCATGAAAAGATGAGGGAATACTGTAACTCACACACCGCAGAGTTTCTAATTGGGATACTTTTACTAATTTTACTACTAGGGGTATTCATTCTCAGCAATATATCAGTGGAGAATTCCCATGAAGCCTAGTCCTATCTTTTTTCAAGTTGTGCGAGCCTTGATCTACCAGAAAGCCGTCCTCCAAAATTCGTCGCTGAAAAATATTCAGACGAACTTTTTGGAACTGCAAAAGCACCACTATAAGGCTCTGCTGAAGGCCTGGAAACACTTCGATATGGGGAATCAGTGTCTTTAGTTAGACCTGGCAGACGCATACCGGCTGTCCCAACCGCTTCTTTGTTGTTGAATCCATAAGCTAAATCAATTTCACTTAAGTCCAACATGTTAGGGTTATGCGCATTGGCTTTGGCTCTGCTAATCGCTATTCTGCCAGAATTAGCTGCAGATCCTCGCATATTTACAGCTGGTTTTGCACCATGCAACGCCCATTCCTTCGCAAGTATCCCCTGGGTAGATCTTTTTCCAACTGGTTTTTCTGGCTCCGATCCCAGTACCACGTGAAGTTTTAAATTTCTTTTCTTCCGACAGTTTCCTAAGGTGCAATGTGGTGCTTGATTGCTATATGGGTTGTTTCCATACAAATTTTCATTTTTTGAGGGATCACAGTGTGGATACTGCTTTGAGTGCTCAATGCCAGAGTACCTAGACTTTGCATTTTCAGCAGAATCCTCATCCTTATGTTCGACAATGATTACGCAAAATCCCTCATATTTTTCTCTTTCTAAAAATTCCTCACGGTCCTGAAGGGACACTAAAGTATGATTTAAAAGGATGCTTGACAAGTAGTTGGGCTTACTCATCTCTTTTTTAAGTGATATGCAGCGTATTAGAGAATCTGCCGTCATATACGTAACAAGAGTTCGCGATAAATCCACGTGTGCGATTTTTCCAGGCTGATTTCGTATAAATCTATTTAGGTCATCGGCGCACACATCGTCCCCAATAGAAGTTTCGCTCATATCTATCGCACACAATGAAAAATCATTCGCCTGCAAAATGTGTAATATTAGCCGAGCAAAGGAATTCCCCAATCCATACTGGCCGGTGAATTGAATTATAGCCATCCTTTCTACAGCACCACGTTTCTCACAGGAATGGAGGTATTCCAAAAGAGTGAAAATAAAAGCTATCCATCCAGCTTCACCCAATGCGTCTTCAAGCGGAGGAATTCTTCCTACAGTTGCTAGTAGGCTGTCATACCATTCTGGTAGGCAATCTTTCGGCATTACACTCGGTTTAGCACACATCATTATCAAGAGGACCTCATTCACGTCATCAACCACGGTAAAACGCATAAATTTACGGAAAAAAGACATAGACTCAAGAGCGCTCAACTTGGCATTATCAAAAGGATCATGATGTGGAGCATAATTATCACGCCACGACGCTTCTTCTGGTAAGTTATGGTTAAGCTGAAGGTCAGCGATAGAACCCTGGGAACATTTTGTATACTGGAGATTTGAATTCTGGATTTCTACACCAGAAATACCAGCGTAGCCTTCGTACGTATACGCGCCATGCCTTATGTCCATAGAATGATTCCGGGGCAAAGGATATCGCTTCTTCGTATAGGGAACACCATGAATATCTGTTTCACTGATATCCATGGTATGCTAGCATGTTTTTTGGTATTTAATCGCTGCCGTTCGCAGTACCTTGGGAATTTAATGGTGGTGCATCCCAGCAGTTACAAGGTTGTAGGATTTAAATTATAATATCTTCTTTAGCTCATTGACAGTTTCTTTTCCATCATTGGGTAGTTATAAATTAAATGAAATTAATGGATTGTAATTTATTGATAGAATATCTTGTGTGTACTGAAGCTCTGCAGCTTTCTGGTCATGCTATAAAAGCTATATACGCTGCTATAGTAGTTTTGAGAGGGAGACAAACTGAAAATAAAGCACGAGATGACATGAACCAATCTTCTGAAAGTTTAACGACAAAAAAAAATGTTACAAGAGTTCGGTGGCCATTCATCAAACAGGTATTGTACAACTTCCAAAGCACCCAGTGAAATTTTATTCGGAAGATGCATGAAAGTACCGTACAACACACGTAAAATCTTCAGGATTACACCACTGGTATGTGAAGCGTTACTAGCAAGTTAGTGAACACATATTTATCAAGTACAGCACATCGAAAAACGTTTCAAGGACCAGTACCATGGCAAAAGGTCTTCACAAGTTTAGAGAGATACAAGACATGAGGCAACTCTAAAAAGAAATATACAGTTCTGAAGATGAACAAGGGTGACTGTAACAAACTAATAGCCAGCTAATAAGAACTGAATAAAAACGAACATCTAGGATTCTAAATCATGCTGAAACCGCATTATCTGTCACGATAGGACCTTCCTGTTCTTCAAAATCTCTTCATAGCCTTACGAGTCGAAATTCGTGGCTACATAATATTCAAAATGTTTGCATGTAGGTACGAAGCGTTTTTTATCTAACAAAAAGCAAAATTAAACACAGATATAATTCGTCATACCATACAGAATCAAATTTCAGCATTAATAAACAAAGAAGCTTCAGAAAAAGAATTACGATTGAATGATATACTAAGGAAGAGTATCCAGGTTTTTTTATTTCTACAAGATCTATATAACGCTAAGAAACAAGCTTTTTTCATGGCTTATTTCCAAGGAATAAAAAACATTTCCCACAGCTCCATAAGTGACAGCCTGGCTTTTTCATTGAATATCCATGGTAAATATTCTCTGACTAATAAAGGGGTTCCAGTTACATTCATTTCATTTGAAATATTTAACCGCTTCACAAAGAATCACATTTCATCGATACCGCTACTTGATTTTACGAAGAGCTTTAAAAATGAGGAATAGCATTTGGTTGACCCGGGAATATATATTTAAACACGCACCTGAGGCATTAAAATGATGTTCTTCCAGGAGTACTCATTCAAGAGCTCGGTCCATGAGCGGATCATAAAAAAAAGTAAAGGGGTGACAAGCCGCTGAAAAATTACCTTGAGAAGCACCAAATCGTCCTAAAGAGTACTCATTCAAGAGCTCGGTCCATGAGCGGATCATAGAAAAGTAAAGAGGTGACAAGCCGCTGAAAAGTTACCTTGAGAAGCACCAAATCGTCCTAAAGAGCGAGGCAAGAGTAATTATATACACTTTTCCGCATAAATCTATAAGAAAAAAGCTTCAAGATGTAACCCTGCACAACCGTTTTACTAGGCGTAAAAGGGTTAACCTGCGTTGCGTACGATGCGCGTGCATGCTAGCAGCGGGGGCGCTGGACAGCCGTTGCGAACTGAACTTAACTGACGGTATAAGCAACCGGGAGAATCAGCATCAGCGAAACCCCAAATTTACTGAAAACAATGCAGTCCCTGCTCAGATGAGACTTTTGGCCGGTGCATATAGTCATCTTGTCTTCTTCATATCTTTTTCCCAAAGCAGATTGATACACGCCGAGTATCAGGGTCACTGTGTCAAGTTTACTCTGAAGAGCAACCATTAAAATCGCTTAATTACGGCGTGGACATCCTCTGCTCATACCCCTTTAGTTATACTACCGAAATGAGTGAGTTGCTTGTAACGCCATCTTTCCCCGTTTCCTGGGTGGACTTGCATTATTCTTGGAAGCTAATGGTTTTTCCTTTTTCCTCGGTTTGTCATTACTTTGACTCTGCTCCTGGCGGAATCAATTTTCACTGCTGTGCTTCGAGAGTCAGTCATGAAACTTGCAGTAGTCTGGAGATATTGGATGACAGCAGCAATTGATCCTAATAACGGTTTTCTTAGATAGTATATTTTAACTTCTACCCTTTAAAAAAAAATTATTATTAAACCTTTCTGTATCATGAACCTCTATAATTCTCTCTCACAGTGCACAGCAGTCGCTTCACGGTTGGCGCATTTTCTACAAAATATAGATTTTTCAGATGCATTCTGATAAATCTCGCACGTTTAAGGGAATTCTATTAGATGATAAAGCATGTTATTTCATTCTTTTAGGGACCACACACATTAACTCAGAAATTGAAGGCATACAGCTTTTATGCACCAAATCTCTAGTTAGGTTGAACCGCTTGCAGGTTTTACTGGGGTTTTCGTTTTGCGTTGATGCCCCGATGCTGCAATTTTCTTGCCCAAACGGAACAAATAGGAGTGCTAAATGAGCACTGGAGATTTCAAGTTGACCTTGCTTGCTGGGTTTTTTCTTGAAATTCGCTTTCGTTACTTTTATAAAGGCTAATATAGTGGAGGAAACTTGAAAGAATCTGAAGTGTAAAGTCTTTAAAATCACGCCTTTATTGCACTACTATACAGGTGCATAGAAACAAGCCACTTTTCCTGCATATTCGTGGATTTTAGACGGAGCTACTACGTGTTAACACTTTCATTCCTGCTTTTTTTCTTCTAAGTTTTTCTATTACCTTATATCTATGTTCTCCACAATTCATTTAAAAAATCGTTGGAAACTCGGCATCGCCCCGAATAGCTAAAAAAAATCTCAATTAATCTTAATGTTTTCGAGAAGGAAAAACAGATGCGACATCAATGCCGATTAATTTTGTTTTTCCCCCTGTAAGCGAGTTATTAGGAAAAAACTGCAACAATCACCAAAGTTTTCCAAATACAATATATGAACAATAAGGATATTGTTCAGCGTTGATGGAACCACCTTATACTGTTTTCGCAAAACACTCTTTTTGCTTCTAAATTTACCAGAACATGGTGATTATGTAAGCTCGCAATAGAGGGTATATCACAGCGCTTTTAAAAAAAAGCCAGCACAAGTCTACAGTATGCTTAGAAGAATCATACATCGAAAAAAAGCTTTGCCAAACGGATAGACACAGAACTAACAAAAATACAAGAGAATAAAAACAAAGAAGATGAAATTTGTATTTTGGTAAATTCTGTTTGATGAAAATTGGAAAAATTCCAGCGCTGTGACACCTCAACCCGAGAAGTGCACGGTTGATAGATTATCCAATACTATGGGTCTTTGTTTTAGAGATTTAAAGTGCCAGGGGTATCGATTGAGTATGCACGTGGGTATCTATCTGGCTTAGAGTTAGATTCTTCTTAATCCGAAATTCCCCTTGAAAATTTTTTTTTCCTGGAGTTTCATGTTGCTTCGTGGGTCTTTTGCATCACTAGCGTTTACAGTGCTTCAAGTGGGGTCGCTGTTTTTTGTTTGCAACCGTTATGAGATTAATCTGCTTTTGTGCAGGATCAGTAGCAGCATCCCGGACAATATCTGAGAGCTCATTGACTTTTCATTCTCATGCAGGAAAAACGAGCTTTTTTCCTACTGAAATAAGCATTTGGTGCTTTTAACGGGGAAATGCATCATCTTCATTCAATGTAAGAAGCCGAGATGGCTAAAAAGTGACCAAGAGGCCCAGCATATAGTGCATTTTAATATATACTTAGAAATCTATTATTTTATCGAGGGGTAAAAATTTTTTTGCCTCCGCGCAGCCTTTTTTCCGGACTCAAGGACCTCGATTTTGTCCCGCATGGAGTCCACTATCCAGCAAGAAAGAATACCAACCCACAGAATACTGCACTCTTCAAGGATTGTGGTGGCTATTTCCTGTGTAAGCTTGAAATTTTTGCCCTATTCCAATGGTATTGATAGAAGCGCTGAAAAGAAATCGAAGGATTCTTGTGGAGAATATGAAGATGAGGGACCAAGTTACTGCTTCCTCGGTTAAATCTGTTTTTAAATGGGATTAAGTTTCTTATGAAAAATATTTATATAGGGTTTCTTGACTGTATTACTACCAATTGCTTATATTATTGTGAAAAGCACATGTATGACTTTATTTACTAATCTTGCATGCAGCGAGACTTTTTTTTTAAGCACTGCTCGCATTATTTTTTGGTACTGTTTCGTCCTCTCATGCTTAAGCTAATAACAGGGTTGAATTTTTTAAAGGATTAAATCTAAGGTTTTTTCCATCATTCCGTAGCTCTAGCAGAATAAGTGGCAACCTGATTATGACTATATCGTAGTTTTTTCGTTAATTTTTTTGTCTGCCTTTATAGCTGACTGACGTTTTTATCAAAAATTATCGCAAGATTTTTTTAAGGATGTCGGTACCGCTGCAATTCTCATTCAAATGGAGAATTTTTATCCAACTTGTTCCGGAAACCTTTGCCTTTTTATGAAGAAGTGTGTGTATATGTGTTTGTTTTTAGCCCAAGTCCTACCTAGTTTTTGTGCATCATTAACCCGCTCAGCCTTCCTAAAGTGAATGAAGCACTGAGAATTATATATAGGGGTGGATCTAGCTGTTTTTTACGTCAAAATTACCTTATATGTCTTTCCTGCTAATTTACCAATTTTTTGTATTATTCGCAGTTTTTTAATATAATTTTTGCGAAAAAAGCGGTTCGGCAATTGAGAAATCAATTCTGGTCAATTTTTGTATTCTATGTTGAATAAAATCATATTTTTTATTATTTAGGGGAGGTCACACAGGCCGGGGAGGAAGATCAGCAGTTTTGGCTAGGAGCTCATGTCATGGGTAATGTAATGTTTTCATTATATGACATGGGGGGCAGCCCTGGCGATGAATTAGCAATGAAATCATTGGAAGCGTAAAATTTGTAAATTTTTGATGGTTCTCGAGCCAATATGTTTAAGCGACCTTCATAGCGATAATAAGTTAACCAAACTTATCTTTTTTATTTTTCTGAAAAATTGTAAACTCTAGTGCTAGCACAGTTTAAAGTTAATAATAGCATGTTTTTTCAATCACAAAATATGTCTCATTTGAATTTCTTTTTAACTCCCTCTTTATTTTCAGGTTTTACCAAATTTAATAATCATGACTTTAAAAATTCCACAGAATCGCTAATGCTGGAGCTTTTTTCTCCAGCATTAGGTATGTTTGGTCCTTTTATTTTGAGGGAGTATATTGAAAGAAGCTTGACTATTTTTGAAAGCTTTTTTCCAAGTGTGTGAAATATATACATTTTTATGTTGTCTTTCTAACTTCTCCATGTATATTTTGCGCTTTGGAGTATGTTATCCCGTTGAAATAGCAATGTACGGACACAAATCTACGCGTTTAAACTTTTTCCTGAAACGTTTTGCGAGTGCTTTTGTGGTATTCTTATATGCTTAATTTGTAGGAAAAAACAAAGCATCTTCTTCAGTGTTCCTAGTTTTATCATCTTCACTTGAAGAAGTATTTGGCAATTATTTAATTGTGTTAACAATGCATATTTATTACAAACCAGAGCTTCATATTCAGGGCAGAATTGTATTTTAAAAGAGTTCTGGAAAGACACGCTCTACCAAGTTACTTACATTTCATGAACCCGTGTGTGTGAGCATGTGCTCATGTATGTGCGTGTATGAACCCGTGTGTGTGGGCATGTTATCATGTGTGTGCGTAAATATACTCCTATCTCCTCTTGATACGAAAAAGCAAGCACTACATATACAAATTTAGCTAAATTATTTCCAAGATTTCTGTTTTTGAAAAGCATGATATTTTTCAATAACTTAATCCTTCCACTCGAGCACTGCCTCTTTAATAAGCTTCGTCAATATCTTCTTTTCCATTGGAGTTTCTATCTTGTAAACCTCAGCACACAACATAGTGGTGTATCCTATTGTACGGTCTGCTCTATAGTGCGTATACCTAGTATACAAACATCGCAAAAAAATCCTCAAAATAAAAATTCTCAAAAGATGTAGATTCATCCATTATTATAGGATTTACTGGAATGTTTTTAACAAGGAAATTATTCTACAAAATCACTAATAAAAAGCGTAGAAATGGTAGAATAAGTACAACAAGCCGATATATATTGTGCTATCGCTGTTGATATGCTGTGATAACTCTGTTTCTCCATCCTGAAGGCATAATTGGCAAAGCTGAGGAGGTTTTTAAGTTTCTCATCTTTTCTTTAGTTTTTTTTTTATAAGTATCTTCATTGCCATCTTTTCTCTAATTAAAGATATTTTTATAAGCTTTGATTTCCTACTATACTCTCTTTGGAGGGCCTTGCTTTAGTTTGCATTTTTTCCAAAATTTATTTTAGAAAAAAATCTGCTCTGGTAGCACTATTGCGCCAAAAGTGATGATTTCCAATGGCTATAATGTAGGGAAAATATTAGACGGTTTATGCGATTTTCACTATTCTCTTTGCTTTTTTCCTGACTGAGATATGTATCGCTGTGCACGCGCAGGATTTAATTTTAGTGCATTTTTTGTTTTTTGTGTGTGGAATATAGTGAGGATTCCAAGCTCTCTGATTAAGGAGTTTCGATTTTCGCCATCCTTGTTTACTGGTGTCTCAGCTGCTCTCTCTGCTGGACTCGCCTGTACTGAGAAATTTTTGCTGGTTTTGGAGTTTTTTAAATGTATTTGCTTTGGTCTTATTTAGCTTTGAAGTACTTGTGATTTGTGTGTGCAAATTCTGTTTTATACTATCTTCTTCATCTCTATTTTTTAGAGTTTAATTGTAAAGAGTTTTCTGTGTTTTTGGAAATTATCTAGGTTATATATTTAATGTGTGTGTGAAGAGTTTTCAGAGTTTTTTTCAAAATTATCTACTTTTTTATCGACTATGTACTCTAATAAAGACAATAACTTTTAAGTTTCTTCCCTAGTAACTTTCACACAGAAAATGATGATGTCATACTTTTATCTTGCCAATTGCTTTAGGTGTTATTGGTAGCTTAAAACCTCAGCCAGGCGAGTCCATTGTTTTTTGCACCGATTCTTATGTAAGTATGCTTGTTTGGCATTATCTTTTTTTTATCATATAAAGTATTTTTTTATAGTTTAGTTGCTTTTATTAGAATGTTATTCAAATGAAGTTAGCTGAAGTTTTGTTTGATAGTATTTTTCTTGCTATTTAGCCGGGAGTTTGCAATTTTTTCAAAGGTTGCTTAGTCTATATATTTTGTGTGTTCTTTTTCATTTTTGGTGTTGCTATTGTGGCGAGTGCCTATTTTTTTTCATCATTTTTTAGAAATTCCATGACTCTATATGTGCTTTTGTGGTAGAGCTGGCAAGCAGTTATCTGCTTTGTGTGTGTGTGTGTGTGCGTGTGTGCGAGTGTGTGTTATGGAGAGAATAGAAATTTTTATGTTCTGCACTCTTGAAAGACTTTTCGATGGAAAAAAGCCTGTAGTAATCCATTTGAAAAAAAATTTTGGCAAAAAAAAAAATTTGATTGGGGAATGGTTTAAGATTTTGTGAAGTGTATGTAGGCAATGCACAAACGAGAGTTATAACCCTCACGCACACAAGTACTAAAGCACCCGCACAATTTCAATAGATATTGTTGCTGCGGGAATGAAGAAGTTTTTTGTATAAAAAGACGTGATAAACTTGTTTATATGCACCCTCAAGTAACGACTTTCATGCAAAAATTAGTATATCCTTTTTCTACTGATTTGGTGTGTTTTACATTAAGAAAAGCAACGTTATTCGCAAACTCTGAAATTCTTTCCATTCCCCAAAATAAGCTTGCTTTCTCCTTTTTTTGCCCTTTTTTTTCTCAGAAGCACATTTGGCCTCTATTACCCTGGATAATATACCATAATACAAACCTTTACTTATACACTGAAGATGAGGATGTAATTATTGTTTCACGATTGCTTTATTTTTTGGGAGGATTTTGCTTTTTCAGCAATTTTTTTGTCTTTTTTAAAAAATACTATGAAGGAGTGGATATGTAATTTTCGCAGTAAATCACTTTGAAAAGCTGGAGTTCTTTGTAGTCTTTGATTTTTTCAAAGATGCTTTTTTTATGCAGGAAAGCAGAGCCTATTGTGATAGTTTCTTAAGCAGTTTCTATCGAGACAACGTTGAACTAAGCTGCAAAGGTAAAAATAGCTGGATATATAAGCAGTTATTTTTACGTATTTTCAGAAGAATCTTCTCTTTTTGTAGTATGTATATGCTCTCATCCCTTTGAATCGTAGTAATGATTACTTCTTGTAGATAAAGAGATTTACACTTTGAAAAACCTCCTTTTTCTCTTGAAAATTGGTGTTTTCTCCCATTCATTTTGTTCCTTGATATTTGATTCTATTTTCTTGCTAGTTCTGCAGTTTTTTACGGCATAATTTTACTTTTTACTAATTTTAATCTCCTCCATGCTGCAATTGCTTTTCTCACTCGCTGTTTTTGCTTATCTTTGCGAGAATGATCCTGCTTCAGTGGAGGTACGAAAGTTGGATAATCATTTTGTAGATAATGTTCTCAAGGCATCTAATGCTATTGGCGTTAATACAGTCCTAGTGTACCCTAAAATTGATAAAATTTCAAAGGTAATACCTTCAGGAAGGCATTTTTGAGTTTTTGCGTTGCTTTTTCTCAAATTGTTTGCAGGAATACCCCCGTAATATGATGTTGGATGTACTGCAGTGAAGAGAATTTTCATCTTCTTGCTGTTTTCTCTGTATTTTGTTGTGTTTAGGTGTGAAATCAGTACATTTTTGTTTTTTCAGACATAAAATAATATCTTTAATTATCATTAAAAACCTCATTTTTACTAGTGAGTTTATTATTGATGATAGCTAAAGGGTTGTGGACTGAATTTTTCTTTGCTTTTTGGCCTGAAATAGTGGCTGCTACGTTGCTAAAATACGTATAAAGGCAGAAATTATAAAAGTGTATGCACTGTTTCATGCTTTAAAACTTGCTCCAGCCGGGTAGCAATTTCATTATAAAGCTATGAAAGTGTAGTCAGGAGTATTTTTTTATTAATTTTTTCATTTTTATACGAGAGAATTTCCTCCTTTTAGATAAAAACCCCGTTTTTAAGCGTGTTTTATTGAGGCAGGTGGAAAGTATGGAAAACTTCATACATTCTTCTAGTCTTTTGAAGCATTGACAAAAAAAAGTTACGGAGATTTTTTTGCTTTTTGCAGTCGATGAGTTTCTTCAAGCAGATTTTGTCCGTGATGAGTCCTCTCGGACGAATTGTCTATTGCGAACCTTTTGAGGTAACATAACCATTTTTTTAATATTCTTTGTTTCTATCTTGAAAGAGTATCCAAATTTTGAGCTAAATTCGTCATTCAACTTGATATGGTATTCTTTGTTTATCAGTTTCAAGTGAATGAATTTTAAGCATTTAAAATTGAGAGCCCGAAAATTGCTTGTGTGCTCATTATCTCTTAATGCGTGTGCAGCCTGCAGGGCTGTGAAAAAATATCTTCATTTTATTTACTTGCTGGACTCTGCTTGTGCTGCAGCCAGACCCTATTGAATTCAGAGCTTTACACGAGAAATCCCTTTCTTTCTCTTTTTTTAATTTTCAACCGATACAAGCTGGATCTCAGCAGGGACTTCTGATTAGTGAGAGAGAGAGAGTATTTATACATCTCTAAAATTGTATAGACAACAATAAAATAATAGATAAATCACTTCATTTTCCATAGAATGATTTTAATGTATAAATCGATTTCGCTTTCCCTTTTTTTGGGAATGAAGGAGCCAAACAGAAGATACTTTTTTTTTCGAATAACTTGGAAGATCCTTGACATTCATTTTGCGCAGTAAAAAGGCAATTTTTTAAGTGAATTGATTATATCTAGAAGCTATTATATTTGCAAACGGAAGAGCATGTCTAGTTTGGTTTAAAAACTCATAAAATAGAGCTCCCACGCGTCATCTAGCCTATTTTTTTGGAATAATAGTTGAATATCTAATGTATCAATTTAACGCTTTTCTGACAAACGAATCCTCTTAAGTTTGCTATGCTAGTTTTCTAACCTTTTTCCATGTCAAATATTTTTTCCCTGCGTTTTCTTTTGACTCATTTAGGAATATTGACGCAGGTTTTTGCTACTTTAAAGGGAAGAGGAAGTTTTTTTGCAGAATTTCAACCATTATTTGAAGAAAGTTTGAGCACCTGGCATTCAAGAGCTTGTGGTAAGTTTTTTTTTTTGGCTTCGATGAACAAACACGCAGATTGCTAGTTCATATTGATTGCTGGTCCTGGATATATTACCCATCAATAAGCTTTTTTGCTGTTTACTAAAGCATGTAAAGGAGGTGCAGAGGTGAAATTTATAGCGAACTGAGTTTCATGATACCAGGGGATTATACGTGTTTGTTTTCTCGACTGATTGTTTGAAATGGTATAGAATACTGCCCATCATTTAAAGCTTTGCAAAACTATTTATCGCCTGTTGATATGTTTGATAAAAATCTTGCGTTAAACGGTTTTTTTTTTCTTGGGAAGGTTAGAAAGCAATTCCACCGAAGTGTGCCACGCGTTGTTGCAGAAAAATTTTCTGATCTTCCCAATCCTGCGACGGCATTCAGTAGTTGAGTCTTAATTTCTTGAATGTCTTCAAATTTTCACCTTTTTATTTTTGAAGCGAAAAAAATTCCTTTTACTGAAATTTTTTCTCATTAAAGTTGCTTTTTTTGTTTCTAGTTCGTTGTGCTATTTGTTCTAAAGAGCCAGATCCCATCTTTATAAATTCTGATGTAGGTGCTCCTAAGAGTGCTGTGTATTTGATTAAAAATACCATCTTTAATCTATTTTGTAGCGCTGAGTGTTTAAAGCCACTGTTCACGCTTTACTAACAGGGATGAAGTTTTTTTCAACCGATTATGCTAATACTGATTTGTCTTGAATTTATCAATTTATGAACCGTGACATTGCAATAGGCGCATGGATGCTGCTATTTACGCCCTTTCTGATGGGTATCTGCATAATTATAGCTTATCTCTGCATAATCACGTCTCGTTAGTGTAATGATACTGCATGAATTTTTTGATTAGGGCAGAGATTTTTTTACACGCCCTCTGATATATCAGGGTCATCTTCTGTGCTTTTTTTATCTAGAAAATTAGGCAGAATGCAAGCTTTCTCCCGAATTCGAGATAGTTACTACAGAAAAAATGAGCCCTGTTGGACCTTCGCCATTATTGAAGGATTGGAGGGATCCTTTTGTTAATTTTAAGCACAAGTCTGAGACTCAAAATCTACACAAAAAAATGTATCACAAGCAGATATTGGAATTTTCAAGTAATAAGATGATAAAGGCGCATATATCAGCGGATTCTATAATTCCGAGGAGCCAAATTTTTTGATTTTATTGGAATAAAATATTGTATGCTGGCGCACTATCAAACAGCTTGCGGCACTTCTCATAGAAAATGAGATGATGAGAAGAACAGTGACTCGTTCACGATGTTAGAAAATTACTCTACGGAATGAATACTCCACCTGTGGATGTCCCATTTAGTAGCATAGAAGCCTTTGGAGTCTTTCTTATTTTTACTAAAGACATAGAAAGTATGCTTGATTTATGCATTCTGCGATTCACTGTGTTCGCATAACTCACATCAGTCGATTCTATGGATGCAATTTGATGTAAACGCGTATTTCTTTCTTCAATATTTTCAGCCCTCAAAGTAGTCATGAAGTTGTTTTCATTATGTACTCAAAGCAGCGTAAAGCGTTAAATTCTCTAATGTGCATTGAACCTCGGGAACACACATTTGGAAATCCCTTGATTGAAAGAAGGATTTTCTTTTCCTATTAACAGCGTTATATTGCATATTAGTATTTGGTGCTATGCTTCCCCTTACTTTGAAGAAATTTGATAAGGAGAATGATTTTGTAGAGCTTTCACTCTCGCTAGCTACACATTTTCCCGAAAATTTCTCATTGCAAAATTTGAGACTATTAGCAAGCTTTGAATAGGCAGGAAAACATGTAGGTAATGGAAATCTCGACATCCCTGTGGGACTATTGTCAGAATTCTGCCATTTATTGGCATAATGGTTTCGTAGGCTCTTTCTACCGTAGCGGAAAAAATAGCGGTGCATCCCCTTTGAAAATGCAGAGAGAAGTCTCGGTAGTAGCTGCTTATGTGATCAATAGCCGTATATATTTTTTAGATTAGCTCCAAGTTCATATTATCCAGGTTGACAGCTGCGTTTTTGTTTCAAAGGTTTTAAAAATAAGCGGCACAGCCTCGTGTATTTTACAGTTGTTTTGGACCCAGTAGGATACTGTCGGAGACTCACGCATTCCAATAATTTTCCGACCCTTGTTCAGTTTGAATTATTTTAAGAACTTCAGATTTTCACGCAATAAATTTGGCGATTCGATTACAGAAATTGCTAGGACTTACAATCTTAGCTAGAATAAAGAGAGCAAAAAACTCGTAAGAGCCTTTTTTTGTGGTGAAAACTGCTGTGGGAGTCTGGAATGGGTCAGTGCCACTAATATAGTACCAGCATAAGAGTCACAATGCTAGCTTGTTACTATATTCCCTCTCAGCAATTTTGTTGAACGTGCTATCTTAATATTTATATTTGCTGTTTCAAGTCTCCCGTCATGTTAGATAACTCTCTTAGATGATCCCTACCAGAGATCTACTGAGGGCTTGTTATCACGATTGTACTAACCATGGCCCATTCTAGCATGAACCAGCGTTGATTCGCCTCCGATCTGAAGTTTAGATGCCATACTGTCGATTTTGTTCGAAAATTACGCGTGATACCCTTTCAGCTTCGGATGTAAACCATCATAAACTATATTTTCACTGCTGTCTGCGTCCAGCACATTAATTTAAACCATCTGCAGTAAGTACCGTATTAGCAACGTGTGTATTGGCTGACTGCTGCGAGTTCCCGTAGCAAACTTGCAGCCATGATGTATTGCAGACTTTTATCGTGTTAAACTAGCATCAACTGTTTCGCGAGAGTATTTGCACCCTCGGGCAGTCAGCGAGACATCAATGACTGTACCAAAGCTGGATGGGCCTTGGTAACAAGTTGGCAACATTACCTTAAGAGAGCATGCTTGTGTGTGGTACCACTCTTTTTGCTTGCCTTGCGTCTATGAACAAAAGACTAGAGGGAGTTTCTTAGCAATCTCAATAGGGTAAGGCTAGGCAACTATAGACTCGCTCGATTGCTTAAAGCTGGAGTGGTACCAACCTAGGTGACGATGTTGCCGACGGATTTTTGAGGTTACAAATCGTGAATTCTCCATTTTGTATAACTTTGATATCAGCTATCGGTACCAGTCAATGAATTACGGTTGAACAAGTGCTGCAGCATTGTTCTAGCACTTTGCAACAGTATAGGCAATCTGTACTACGGATAAAATTGGCAATACTAGTTATTTAAGTCTCACTTCCGCAGAGTACAGTTGCAGGTATTTTTAAGCTAGTAACTTTGTTGAAATGGTGCGAACAAACCATCTCAACACCAGCCAAATAAGCACTCTCATTTTTATAACCCATCTCAACACTATCCCCACAATCTAGTGTTCGCTCGCCTGGATTGCTATCCAATAAAAACCGCCTTTAATTGATGCTAAGTGAATCCTGGACCAGGTAATTTTTGCGGAAGCTTTCAATAATTCATCGTGAAGAACTCTAGTACGCAATTACGACGGCGGCCAGCTCTCATTGCTCGGCCTCATAACCGGGATGACAGTCTAATTGATGTTGGTTTTCCGGCACAACCCCGAAGCAACATTGTCGTTGAGAATGACAAGGCTTCTTTGTGAAGGATGCTGAACTGAATATAATACGGGAGATTTTGCCTTGCGCAGCGTAGCTCATACGACGCCTCTTTCCTCTTTTCCATATCTCATTAACCTACGCCCGCGTTCACCCTCAGTTCTGCCCGTTTATATATATTCTTTTTGTGCTATTACTGTAGGTCCGTGCTGCTGCCTTATTTCTTAGTATGCAGCCTCTTATAGAGAGGAATACTTATTAACCTTTCTATTAACTTAGGTTCAGACAGTCCTAATAACTTACTAATGCTTCGATTGGTCCTTCCTTCTCCTTCTATCACGCTCCGTCTATTTCAATGTCTTGATGATACCAATGGCACATGCTTCAGATTCTCGTAAGAAAAGCGCACACCGTTAGTAATTTTTCCCATTTGCCTTCTCTTCAACATTCTTTACTCAGTTACCATCAAGAAACTTGCAGCTATCCAGTGTACGTTCACTCAATTGCATGACATGCGGTACTTACGCGAAATGCAAAATTCTTCGTGGAATGCTATGTGGCAGGCTTAGGGGATTGTTACTCCTCGCTTGCTTCACAAACTAAACTATTACTTTCCACAAAAAATAAATTTTTTCAAGCCTGAAGATGTCTGCTTACTCTGAGCTGGGTGTCTCTTCAAGGAAGTCTGATGTAAAGGAGGCTCTCCACTCTGTCGATCGGGGTCTGTATCCTGGGGCCTTTTGCAAGGTAATCGGCATATCTGGTGGAATATGCGTATTCCCGCGGGGGAGAGAAAATCCGAAGAATCGCAGTATATGCTTGTTATTAAAGAGTCCTCTTGTCCCCTTTTTGTAGTTACTGCTTTTTTTGCGGTATAAGCGGCTCTGTCGGCAAACGACTAAGCGCTGCTCTTAAGTAACTCACTTGGTAGACTCTTTGCAGGGCCATTTTGCAGCTTTTTGTTCAAACCGCTAAAAAATACGCAATAAATTTTATAAAAGCGCGGAAAGTATTGGATTTTCATACCAAATGAAAAGTACGTATCTGTGCATTTGCTGGTGTTGCTGGTACCATTAGTACCAGTTCGAACCTTCTTGTTCTATGATATCATGGCCTTCTTTCGTCGTTAGTGTAGTTGAGACTTTGCAGAACCAAGATGATGTAAAATCTACCCCTTGAACGCAATTTTTTTCGTTTGCAGATTGTCCCAAATTTATCCCCAGAACAAGATTATTCGGATAATTGCATTGTTATGCATTCTGATGGCGCAGGTATATTGCTATTTCATTGCGAAACTACTGGAGTGCATATATTTTTTTCTCCCTATTATGGAAAAGAGCTTTTTTTTTAAACTCAGCAGATTTTTTGTATCGTTTTCCCTCCTTTTCTGGACGGCGTTTCGATGCGAAATTTGTACTGCTCTAAAATGTATGTTAATTCATTCTGATGCCACTGCTCTATTATTGCAAAGTTTACGACTGGAATTGCTTGTCGTTTAGCTTGTTGTAAAGCTCTAGTATTTACCTTTGATGCTTGCTTCATTACAGGAACAAAATCTTCAATAGCCTATCTTTTGTGGAAAGAAACCAAGGATCCTTCCGTATTCTTTGGGATAGTTCAAGTGAGGTTTTGAGCATTATTTTCTGCATTTTACGCTGCAATTCAAGGTGAAATAGCATTTTGTAACGAAAATGACTATTTTTTGGGGGTTAAACCTGTCTACACTCTTTCTACGAGTCCACTGAAAGAATTTTGCGTAATAGATGATTTCCCTCTTTGCTATGGTTCCTTATACATTTTTTACCTTTCTATATTCGCAATTTTTTTTATATGAGCTTTGAAAGGCACGGCAACGCACACAGTACATAGCAGCATCACACACAGCGCCACACACACCTACCCCCCCACACACACATATGCGAGATTATTCTCAGCTGAATAGCGTTTCATTCTATTACAAAAATGCTTGTCCTCTATTTGATTCAGGATGCGATTGTCATGAACATTGATGATATCCTGTGTGTTGGAGCTACCGGTCCTGTCTATTTGTCTAATACGATTGGCAGAAATGCTATCCTGGTTCCGAAAGAGGTTAGTTCTTTATCATTAGCAGAGGGAGGTTGTTGAAAATATCATAGCGAAAGCTGCTCAAGCAGATCTACTCATTAAACTGATCATTCTAAACATTATACAGAATAGCCTGATTTATGCCATGAAAGCTTCACTATCACAACTAGCTAATTCTGCTTCTAATGAAGAAATGGTTATCTTTTAATAGCATTAAATCTAGATTTTGAATGGTATATTTTTAAATAGTCTCTTTAAATATGCCTGTTGTATAGAAATGAGCAAGGGGATACTACATAAATTAGATATAGAAATCTAAAAAATGAAAGTATGTGCACTATTTCTCAATATCTTCAAGTCTTTTTAGTGTATATACACGGAAATTTAAAAAAATATATTTGCTAGTTATAGCACTAAGTAAAGCCGTTGGATATGAAAAATTAGCTAAAATAGTAGATTCTGCTTATATGCTTTGCTAGTTTTTAAGCTCAAAGCGAGAGAATGCTTTAATGATGCGAATCTAATCGATGAATTTACTTGAAGATGAATTTTTTGTATGAATAGCCTCCGTAATGAATGTCCTATTTATATGAAGGAAATGGAAAAATGGGTATCTTTCGAGTGCAAGAGTTTATGCGAGTTCGTATCTATGCGATCTCATAGCCTTTTGTATTCTCATTTCATTTTATTCTGTGTGTGCGTTTTTTTTGGAGGTTTTTGTTGATGCTTTCTTGTCGAAGTAGCTTTCTTAGAGGTTGTTTTATTGGATTTTCATATACTTTTTCTTCTTTTTTCAGATTGTGAAAGTGTTAATCGAGAGTTTTGAGGCATTATGCTGTCATGGAATGTTTGAAGGGATGAAGATGCTTCTTACAGGAGGAGAGACTGCTGATACTGGTGTGTCTTTTTTAATTTTTTTTTTTCTCTGCTGCAGAGCTTTTTATGCTAAAAGTTTGACTTTTGCCTGCAAATTTCCTCCCTCTTGATGTTTTTATCATTTCTGGTTTTTTGTATACATCTTCAAGTGCTGTTTTTTTTTATGTTTTCATTCAAATTTGCTGAGGAGCAGCTTGTTTTTTCGGTATTTTTTCCATCATCTTCCCGCTTTAAGTCAGTAATCTTGATTTATCATAGGCTTGCTCTCAATGTAGTTATCAGTCACGTTTTGTTTGGAAAAACTCTCTTCTCCACACTTTTTCTTTGCTGTCTTCAGTGATGCTATCTCATATCTTCTTTTTATACGTTTTAAGCTGTTTCAGCTGAGTGCTATCACCTGCTTATCTTTTTGTGTGTTTTTATTTTCATAATTTAGCTTATTCTCAGGTAATATTGAGTGCAAAAATGTCTAAAAATTGCGAAATTTCCGCTTCAAAGGGGTTAAATTTAGATATTAAATGAATACCCTTTTAGTATTGCATTTTAAGCCTTTTTTTTACGTTTTTTTGCATTGAATATTCTCTTATTTCAATAAATTATTCATACATTCCAACCAGTACTGCATCAGCAAATATGCCTCCCTTCAAGAAACGTAAAAATCAATCATAAAAGGGGAAAAAACCTAATTTTGAAGGCAGTTTTCCCAATTTTTTAGCGCTTTAACTTGTAAAACTCTGGTAGCTCCAATTATCCCTTTAGCGAAACATTTTTCGAGTCAGAAAAGTGTGTATACCTCCCTGCCAATAGCAGTATATTCGCTCCTCTTTAAGAATTTATAAAACTGTTTTTTCCCACTTATTGCTTAAAATATGAGCTAGAAACTGCTATTGCTTTATCATGAAAATCTGAGAAACCATTCTGCAATATTTTATTCATGTTTAGCTTTTTAACAGTATATTTATAGCCTTCAAATGCATCGATCTTTGGATAGAAAATGGATAAAAATTGAGGAAGAAGAGAGCTATTTATACTCTGAAAAGTTGTGAAAAACTCAGAGATGTGCTTTTTTAATACAAAATTATCGACAGAAAATGATTGAAAAATAGCAATTTATGCCTATTTTATCGCGGATTTATATACTTGTTAAAATGTTTAATCAACTTCTTCACACATACTTCTCTTTTCCCAGATTCAAATCTACTTTTTAGCTTCGCAATCAACTTCTTCACACATACTTCTCTTTTCCCAGATTCAAATCTACTTTTTAGCTTCGCAATCAACTTCTTCACACATAATTCTCTTTTCCCAGATTCAAATCTACTTTTTAGCTTCGCAATCAACTTCTTCACACACACACACACACACTGGTTTTCTCGCAGATATGTATCCACTTTTTTGGTTCGCAATCAACTTCTTCACACACACACAATCTTCTTCAGGCGATTTGGTGAGAACTTTGATAGTGGATACCACAGTTTTGTGCAGCATTCCCAGAAATAAAGTGATTTCCACTGATAAGATATCTGCAGGTGATATTATCATCGGTCTATCTTCATCAGGCCGAACAAAGTATGAATCGGCTTACAATAGTGGAATAGGAAGTAACGGCTTAACTTTAGCTAAGCATGCTTTGCTTAATAAAAGTTATATCTCCAATTTTCCAGAGAGTTTCGATCCTCTGTTAGACCAATCTAAAGCTTTCCGTGGGAAGTACTTCCTTAGCGACAAACTAGAAGGTGTGTTGTGTGTGTGTCTTTTTTTTTTAGAGGTTGCATGTTTTCACTGAAGAGAAATATTTGGGAAGATATCCATGTATGTGTGCGAACAAGTGAATTTTGATGAATTGAAGCCTAAAGTGCGATATTTCGCCAATGAAATTTGTGATTTTTTTGCACACAAAACTGGAAACGTCCTTCTTCTTGATGAAATTTGTGTGTTGAATTTATTTACTCATTGGATTTGCAAATTTAAGGTTTAAAGGCTGCTATGATGATACTTCTTTTTCGTCGTGAACTTATATCGCTAGTCCAACCTGGGCCGAAGGCTTGGTAAAATATATTAACTATTCTAGAAAAGCTGCCCATTTTTTTCATCGTCTTCGTTTCAGCCAGAGTATATTAGATAGAATTTACTATATATTAATATATCCCCATTTTTTAGCTATTCTTTCATGAAGATTTAGATTTTGCTTCTGTAAGTGAAGCGTTTTTAGTGGTCGAAATGGAATTTTCCCTTTAAGCCATTATTTAGCCAATGCTCAGCGCCTTAAAGATACATTTTCATAGGATTTGATTGATATCCAATATGTAATAGTGAAGAAACGTTTGATATAAATTTGCTAGATCTGTTCAGATTTTTAGGGAAATACAAACATTTGCATGAAGTTCTCTTGAAATTAGCGGAAAAAAGCATCTTAAACTGAAGAAAATGGTAAATTTTCGTAGAAATATCGAGAAAAAGTAAAAAAAAGACGAAACTCGTCTTTTTGGCGGGTAAAAAAGCCAACAGAAGGAAGCATCAAGAAAAAATCAAGAGAAGGAAAAGATTCCTTATTGAAGACGAATTTAAAACTCATAAATCTGACTAAAAACCCCTCAAATCTGCTTTTTCGTTGAGTGTGTGTGCATGCCGTGATTTTTAGCGATTCATAATGCTTAGTATTATCGCTTTAATTTCATTTAAGTTTGAAGATGTTTTTTCTTAGGTACCCCTCTTACTATTGGTGAGGCTCTGCTTTCCCCCACGAGAACTTATACACCAATCATACTGAAATTGCTTGAAACAGCTGGATCTGAGGTTAGTGCGATTCTATTGCTTTTGGTGTGCGTGTATCTGTGTGCTAATGAATGAGCTGTACGTACGCTACTCAGTTTGATTTATAACCTTTTTGTTTGTTTTAATTACTTTAAAATGTTTTGACGGAGATTGGTTTTACTAATGTTATAATTTACGCATTTTTGCTGAGTTTTTTTGGTGAACAGAAGACATCCAAATTTAGATGAAGACACGCGTCTCTAGTAGACTGAAAGAGATGTATAAAAATTTCAGCGGAAAGCATTTTTTGGCTATTTCTCGCACTAGATATATCTATCTGCCTCATCTGGTATGAAGTTCAACTAGTTAATGAAGAAGCTTTCTGCTGCGCTTGCTGGTATTCCAGCTTCTCTCCTGCTTCAAATATCCCGCCTTTTTCTTAGTGAAGACTAACACACTGCTGTCAAACTATACAGCTCTTGAGACACTTGTTTGCTCAGCTAAATATGCATGTTTGAACAGCCAAAGCTGTGATGAAAATGCAACGACTTTTTCTAGAAATTTTGGAGTTTTTAAAAGGAGAAATTACGTTTTATCACACGGTTAAGCCAGATTGAATGGATGCTGCTCCTTCAGTGTTAATTGAATATCTCAAAAAACCCTTTTTTTCCTTCCTCTTGTTTGAATTTATATTAGTTTACGAACTCTATCCCTACAGATACACGGAATGATACATTGCTCTGGAGGAGGGCAGACAAAATGTATGAACTTTGGGAAGGTAATTTGCTAGAAAACTGCGTATAATGACGGATTTTCATCGTTTTTCGTCGGTAAAGGCGTTGGTTACTAGTCTATTCGCGTTAGCCTCTTTTGTTCGATTCTTTCGCTGATTTTAAAATTCCTTTATACGATTGTCTGTTTTGTGTGTGTCTCTTCACTCCTGCTTTTGGAATTCATGTTTTAATTACTGAAATTTTCTTGATCTAGGATGTATTTTGGCTGGTATAGTTGCCTTGTATGCTCTGATTTTCACCCTTTTGGGTGTTTCTTCATGGAGATTTTATGCAGCGGAAATTTACTAGTGATTCTATCATATTCCTTTATCAGTTTTTATTTGTATATATGGTTGTTCTACAGTGAATACAACATATCTATTTTCATCTGCTAGAATTGATCTTTCTTCCTTGTGGATTATTTGATCAAAGAATCCCTTCTAATAGATTAGTTTTTTATATTCTCTAATTGATTATTCAGGGTTTAATTTATATTCACCAACTGATTGCCATTCCTTTTCTTTTAATCATTTTCTACTTTTTTTCCTCACTGTTTTTGCTGTTTTATGTATTAATCTCTCTGTGCTTCATCCCACACACTAGTGTACGTACACTCGTATATTATTTTCTTTTTTTCTTTTTTTTCGCAGAATGTCATGTATGTGAAAGACAACTTGTTCCCGTGCCCGCCAGTTTTTGAGGCTATTCAAAAGTCTGCCTCTATTCCATGGAATGAGATGTATGAAATCTTCAATATGGGTCATCGATTTGAGGTATTTCAAAAGGGGAAATTTACGCTGTAATTGAGTATATTTAGCAAGTTTTTTTTAAAGTAAGGGAAAAGATTCAAGCACTCGATAAAGCTAATAACTGAATTGTGTGAGTTGTAGTTGCATTGAAGTTCGAGAGGTCTGCCGCATTAGGTGCTGTGGAAAAGGAATCTATTTAGGGTTTAAGCAGGGTGCCCTTTATAGCCCTGCTGACTGCGTAGCGATCCCATAATCAGCCGTCTTTCTTGCACAAATATAACACACACACCTTGAAGACCTCCGACAATCTCTTTTCTCTACTTTTCCCTACTTTCCACTATTCACTTTCTATTCTAGTTTTTTTCTTTTTTTGCCCTTTTTCGCGACCTTTCTACATTCATCTCTTTGTAGCCCGAAAATTCCCATTTCTTTTCGTTAAATTACATAATATAACTTCGTTCCATCCTTTTTTTAATACACCCTTGCAGTCCTTGCTTAACTTCCTTACGCTTTACTGTTTATGCATCCTTCTCATTGAGGTTTAGATACATCTGCTCAAAGTGATAAGGCATGTACTGCAGGATTCATAGAATTTATAGCTCCTTCTTGGTTTATTGATGTTCATCTGGTAAATTAGACATTGTTTTTCAGAAGGTAGGGTTCCTATCATTCCTCCCTTCATTATCTAACACACACACACAGTATATATGCGTATTTGATAGCTTAATGCTCCAGTGTTAAGAGTTATCATCATTCCTCCCTTCATTATCTCAAACACACACACACACACACTATATATATTTAATGCTTTAATGCTCTAATCTCAACCCTTTTCATCGCATCTCCCTTCATTATCTCGCACACACAGTATATATTTGATAGCTCAATCTCTGCTTTTTTTTTTTCGTTTTAGATCTATGGACCAGCTAGCCTGTACAAGATGGTCAAGGGCATTTGCGACTTATATGATGTTGAATGCAGAATAGTAGGATATGTATGCGATCCAGCCGATCATATATCAGGTAATATAAGGATTGGCAGTATGATATTTTTTTTTTACTTATAAAAGTGAGTAAAGGGTGACTAGATGCTTCTCAGTGGCCACCTAATTGGAGCTGTATGCCCCTCATGTAATGAATTTTGAGTCATGAATGTAGCATTTCTGTATTGCTAGTGTCCACCATCATTATCCCAGCAAAGTTTTTATAGCTGTTTCGGTGCTGATTAAATTGCTTCCTTGAACCTCTTCAGATCTTGCCAGGCTGATTATCAAGACTGATCACGGCGATTTTCGTTACTATACGGATCCCTAGGCTTGTAGGAGGGCGTTTTGACGTATAGGCTAGCTCTTCCACTATTATTTGAGAGTTCTTTCAAAGTACCAGTAAAATTGCACAGATTATGTCTCAAGACGAGATTTGTGTGCCTCAAAAAGACATGCCGAAAGGATGAATACTAATTTAAATAAGAGTTGATGCCGGAGGAAAAAGCAAAATATATGCATGTCAGTATGGAAAGTCATCTTCAAAAAATGCCCTTGAAGAAATGAATTTTCCGTGGGTGGATCATGGAGAGCTTCAAAAAATTAGAATGAGCCATCATAATAACATGGCGATTTTTTAGAGAGCGCGGCCATTAGTGCTTCGTCTAATTGAATGCTTCCATATATGCGATTGATGCATTTGAGCGTATTCTTCATCTTCGTTGTTTTCTTCATCATTTTCCTGGTCTTCTTCATTTTCATCATTTTTTTCATCTTCATTATCTCCCATAATCTTCAAGGCCAAATTATCGTATGACGCATGATTGCATAATTTTCTTAAGATATTTTTCGTGATGCGATTGCAACGATTTGCGTGCGCCGTTTGTGATTTTTTTTTAGCTTCTTACCTTTCTCTTACTCCGATGAAGAGTCTTTGTCGTCATTTCTTCCTATCGCCAGTTTACTTATAGAAGTTCTTGTTCACCAATCCTGTGTGTGTTGAATTTCCTATTGCAGATTTTCAGTTTTCGTGCAGTTCATACGTCGATTTCTTTGCGTATAAAGTATCCATGTATACTTTTTTCGCTGATTGATTGTCCTTGGTTATCCGCTCTATTATTTTTCAAAGTGAAATGGCCAATCTGTGAAGCTCTCAAGCGCCGCGCTTACGATAATGGCACATGATATACTTTACAAAAGAGTGCTAATATCTGAGGAAAATGTCTATTTCTACTTTGGAATGAAACTAGAAATAAAAAGTTTCTGCTGTAGCATCAGTACATTGCCAGCGACAAGTTAATGTGCGCTGAAGGTTATATATCTGCACACTTGAACAAAAATAGTTTCAAAATTTAGTGATGATAGAACATGTTAAGGAATGCTTGTTCAGCGTGTTCAAGCTTTTGGATGACAAGTCGCTTTTGTGGATGGCGAAATTTTATACCCTTCTTTGAGGCTATTATTATTGAGGTTTTGTGGATTGTTTTATCCCTGCCAGCTGGCTTGGATTCGCTGAATATAGTCTGGATGGTGTCTCAGATCAAAATATTGCAATTACTGTGCATTTTTTTGAAAAGTTGGTTCATTTATACAATCTTGCATTTTACCTGAAGTTTTGTGAATAAGATTTACTACTATGAGGTTTCTCCACCATTTTGTCTAAAGTCAAAGTCTTTCTACCAAAATCAATAATTGCAAGATGGCATGGAACTTACTTTTGTTCATGGCACTCTTAACTATACTAGTATATATATAAGCGTTTGCTAGATTTACGCGGGGGTACTACTCTTAACCCCCTTATATAAAGGGAAAAAGAGGTAGCAATTTTGTGACGGTTTTATTGATTTTGCTCTTAGTTGGCTAATTATCAGGTCTATTTATTACAGATATTAGCAAAATTCGATATATAGAATAACATTTCGCCTCACCTCAGCTCTACCATCTTACTAGATCTAGATCTTGAATTCTCTATTTCAGCACGCTCAAGATTCCAAGTATTCGGTGCTTGCTGTTATCATGGTACATATTCTTGCTTTATCCTTGAGAATTCGCTAGAAAGAAAAACACATCGAATTAAATACCTACGGGGTACTAGCGCTTCCGCTGAAAACAAACATAATACTTCTCAATTCGATAATAAACTTCATACTGCCTGATGCAATGCTTGCTTTAGTCCTGGGAGTTTCCTTTGAAAGGAGATGAGTTCAATTGAACACTTGGGCCTGGCAAGTCGGGAGATGTTTGAATATTTCCTTCGCTTAGTCCGTTTTATAGGCTATATTTTGTGGATAATGATACTCCTTTTTTTGGATCAGCCTGCAGTCCATTCAATACCGAGAAAAATATAACTGGCAATTAAGACTCAGTGGTTCTTGGCCGTAACAGCAAAATTTGGTACAAAAATATGCCACTTTATAGGCCTGATTGGCTTGCTTTGTGCGATAAATCATACTTTTTGAACTGCATTGTTCATTTACTCATATTTTAAGTCGGACACAATCCCTCCACGCCCAAAAATACACAACCTTCGCAGTCTGCTGATAATACCGCCGCCAGAGCAGCAACTCTGCCTCTTTTTCTGAAAGTGAAGGCACAAAAGCACACTTATAGCTTGTTGCTTGGCAAATTGAACCTATCTGGGGTAAACTTTACGAAATTCCTTCTAAGTTGTGTCTTGATCATTTGAAGGTGTTCTTTTGATCTTCCGATTTCGTACTGATCGCTGATTCTATGGGCTTTTTTCTTTGTTTTTGTTTATTGAAAAATTAGAACCATTTGGATATGACCTACTGATATCTTGAGACTCTCATTCCTCAAATTATTTGGTGACCAGCCACTAATTTGTATGACTTACTGGCATTAAATGCAGCTGGAAATTTCAGTTTATTAACTGTTTGCGGCAATCTTTGTATGTTTCCGGCTGAAAAGCGGTGGGATTGTTAATTTGATTTCAATAAAGTTTGGCATCTTTTTCAGTTATATATCGAGCGAGCACTTCTTACGTCCGCGTACATTGCGTGTCCTATGAACTCTAATTATGGTACACAGAAACCCAGTCCTGCCTTGCAAACGGTACTTACTTCTAAATGTTCGGAAGAAACATCATCAGCAAGAAGGCGGTACCATTGCTGGAATTTTGTATGCAAATCATTGTTGTTTTTGGTTTCTATGGCTTCCCTTTTGCTTCGTTGCAATCTTCCGCTTCAACGCCTGATCGATGCATTCTAGGCTTTTACTTTGGTCAAAGAATATCGGCGAAGTTTCACGAAATCCGGACTTTCAATTAAGTACACTGAACCGTATGACTACTCATTGCATATCGCAATGATAAGTGTATAAACATCACCGTTATATACCAGTAGCTAAGCCAACTAGTTCAAGCGAATTAGAGTATTGATCGGTGTGTGTTTAAGCTCAGAAAATAGCATGAATAGGACGAGGATCTATGACGATGAGCATTGATTGCACAAGGAGAATGCAATATGAAAAAGAAAGAATATAAAGCTGTTGTAACTAGTTTTTTATTCAAGAAAATCACGCTGGCCCCCAAAGGTTCAGGTAAGGTGAAACGGCAGGTGATAATTGAAATTGCTATTTGCAGTCGTGGCTTTAAATATTTCAAACATGGGGTTATACCACACGTACTGGCTTTAAATTTCAAAGTAAAGCAACGCTTTTTTACCCATAAAGCAAGAAAGTGAGCAACTCAAGTCCTCATATCACTGAGCCTATGCATGGTGTATAAAAGAATTTTGTGTTAAAATTTTGTCTTTACTATTAGGTTTTCAGCACTCATTTTGACACCTGTTTTTTGCAGAAGTATAAAGAAGAAGCAGAGAATTTTGGAGGGAAAACGGTGAAATTATCTTATTTTCTCCCAGAATGCAAGCTTTTCTGTGTATTTCTAAGATTTTGTCTAATATTTTAATAGATTGCCTCCAACATTCGGAGAAATTTAAAAAGACTTGTAAACAATGTAAAAAGCCTAGAAAACGTTGTACGTCACTGAATTGGTGACCATTTAAACGCGAGAGATGACTCATCATCACAAGGCGTTACAAGTTCTATTTTCTAAACAAAAGCTCGCTGGAAGCACGAGATGCTATTTACTTATGCGAACCCTCGGTACCTCTGGGAAGGGCGTATAACGTAAAATGTAGGCAATTCTCAAAACAGCATGCTTCGTTGAGGTTTTCGACGAAACTAGTACCAAACTGCTTGCCTGATTTACTAGTACCAAACTGCTTGCCTGATTTAGACTAGCAACATTGAAATAAACCATGCTAAACATGTAGGTTTTTACCCATAAATCCTCCCTTTACGGCTCTAGCAAGACGAACCCCAGCATCTAGACAGAAGTGGCACTAGCTGGAGTACCAGCGCATAAGTGCTAAGCAAGAAAGCCATAAAAATGCAGTACAGGAGAATGCCAACAGCACATTCCTGTCTTTGCTGCAGCTCACTGTACTTTGAAGTACATACCGTGAAATCGAAACGGCAATTGTGCTAACTCACAATTTGGGACTAATACGGCCCAGGTCCTCTTGTGCGCACTTGAGCAAACACTAGTTCCAAGAAGAGGATATATATCGCTGAGTGGTTCATGTATCCGCTGTATTGACTGGGCTTGGCACTTTGTAGTGCTGCTTGCATGCTAGATATGAACTCATGCAGCATGTGATATGTCTTTCAGCCTCTCATGGCCTCCTATTTGTTGAAGAGGAACACATTTTATGTTTTGAAAGATTAGTATCAGAGGTTAAATTGATACGGGTAAACTAAAAAAAGATACGAAACCTCTCATAGTTTACTTGTTGCAGCTTCTTTTTTTCTGTTATAGCCTCCTACTCGTTGAAGCTGCTTGGAGCCTCTGATAATGTATTTGTTGCAGCCTCTTCTTTTTGCGTTAAAAAACTGCATAAACGCGAAAAAGCGCCGCCCCCTACCCAAATTAGCTATTGCATAGTTGAACCTATAGAGCGATTTTTGTATTTTCTTTTGAAAATTGGCTTGTTCTTGGTTAAAACCAATGTCAGTCTGGTTCCACAGGAGCGGAGTCATTACCTATACGAACTGCAGAGAACTTTCACCAGCGCTGCCACACCAAGGCGCTGCCTGGAACCTAAACTTTCACAGGGGCATCACGTTTCTATATGCGTAGGAGTGTGGATTCCAACTTCCTTGTTTACAATTAGAGGATGAATTTTCTCTTTCCTGGCAGCAGTTGAAACATCTTTAAGTTTTGCTAAATAGGAATAGGCTCTGAAAAATCACTTGGTTTTTAACATATACAAAAAACCCTTGAAGATGTGGATATTCCAACTAATACGAGATTCTTTCAGTCTAGAAATGGTAAGGGTGACTAGGAGTGACGAAAGTCACTGTTGTTTATTATTGTCGTGTGTGTGAAGAAGAAAAATATTATGGAGTATCGTTTTGTAGAATAATGGAATAGGCGAGAATTACACTGGGATGAGAGAAGCTATCACGAAATTGCTGAAGGCGTCAATTGCATATACACTAGGCGGCAGTCTGCTGATTTCAATGCGTGAACGGCTGTAAAACCATTCCTCGAGAAAAAACAGACTTAAAAGATTCATTCATATCAACTTTCTTTGGATAGTATCCTAGGTTACAAATGAATTTAGTAATAAATCTTGCATAAGCTACGATTCTTGGAAAAAAAATATCAATGATCTTAATTTTTCTGCTGGAAATGTTCTTTGAATTTGGGAAAATTTGTTTACCTAAAACTGCAAAGCCATAACTACGTATCATATGCAGCTAGATCTTGGAAAACGCTGATGAAATGGTATATAACGTGATGGAGTACCATTTGTATTCTCCTGGAATTAATGATTTTTTGTTAGGAGTATTCTTTTCTCTACTCCATTGCTATTTTGTCCACATAGTTATAAAAAAAGGTATATTTTATAGTTTCTCTTCTGCTTTATAGTATAAGGCGAATTATTCCCAGGTTTTAACCTTTAGTATGCAGGTTCAAGCATTATACATGTCCAAACTCCCTCCGTTCTGTATGTTAAATTTTCCAGTGGCGTAATTTTTATGATTGAAATTTTGCGTTTTTTGCCGGTAGTTTATACTACGATAGGAATGAAAAAAATTCTATACTTTGCTGCTTACCTAAAAATGATGGGTGATGCTCCTTGCTATAAAATTCCCTGTTTGAGGGTTTTATTTCGCTAACTCTATGAAAACAAAATCTCAAATTTTGTGGCTCCGTCCCTTAATTTTTCTGGTCTTGTGCTCTCGATTTATTCTATTCTTTTGGGTATCTTAATGAAGCCAGGGGTTGTTATCTTCCTCGAAAGAGTGTAGTGTTTCCATGCAGTGCGTATCTACAAAGTGCAAAGGCTATACTTGTGTTACTCAGCGTAGAATGCTATTCCACAGCAATTACTTCTCATATTAATGTTCTATTCCAATCGTACGCACGCCATAGGGTTTGCTACGTTTTATGCTGTAAAATTAAAAGTAAAAAATTCGCTGCCTTTTGAAGCGCAGCTGCTCCTTCAATTTGTTTGCGCTGCTCAATCTATACACTGAGATGTTGCTATCTATTTTGCATTTGATAACTTCAAGACTATGTGCTATTCTTTCTAGGACTTTGTGTTTTTCTTTTTTTTTCTTTGCTTTTTTACTTTTTTTCTTCCTCTTCTACTTCCTATTCTTCCTGTTTTTCTCCCCTTTCTTCTTCTTGTCCCTTTTCTTATCCCCCTTCTTATCTCCCCTTCTTATCCCTCTTCTTATCACTTTTCTTCCTCTTGCTGCATTCATTGTGATTTGCTTTTGCTTTTGCACTGTTTCTTTCGGATAAATGAAACCGACTGCGACACTCCTCCATTTTTTTTCCATATTATTCGCATTGATACCGCTTCATCTAAAAATTACCCGTTGATAGCCTCCCTTTAATTCTTTTCATTTGGTGTTAAGACTGCATGCATCTGATCCTTTCAGGACTTTGCAGGGCAAAAAAAAGCTTTTGAGCATCAGGCTGCCCTAATATCATCGGGAACTACTTTGGGGCTTCTTATTGGTTACCTCTACGGTCACTTCTCGCTCACGATTTACGCTGTACTATGTGCTACAGCTATATGCGCAGTTGTGAGTTTTTTTTCAGTACCTGGCACGGTTTTCAAATGAAGCAGCTAACTTTTTTGCCATTTCTTATCAGTAGCAATGAGATTAGTTTATTTTTATTCAACGTAGCTCATTTTTTGAATTTTTGAGATTTTTTATAGAGATAATTACGCCCTATCTTACAAGAATTTTTTTATATAGTTTACTCTTGAATAAGCCAGGTGATATACTTTTATGATTGCTTTTTTCAAAAAAAAAACTGAAGAAGTAATCATCTTTGTTCTGTGCGAATTCAAATAGATGAGATTGTTAATTTTGTTTACTCTTTCCATTGATTTAAACATTTTTTTCATAATCTCTGCAATATTTGCAGTGTCCTTGTGCCTTCACTCCGATGGCAATGTTTGAGAGAATTGTTTTTTGCAGATACGTTGCTTCGCTAGTTCTTTTGTTACCAGTACCCTGCTATCATCATTTTTCTAATATTTATCCTTTTTTATTAGGTCTGCGTACCTGCATGGCCTATGTATCGAAGGAATCCTATTAAATGGGCAGAATGTGATGCAGCAGAACTACAGCAAAAGGGAAATTTTCAATACCTACCTGATGCTCCAAGCGTTACTAAATCAGGAGAAAATACCAGGTATTTTTGAATCGAAAGTATGGCAAGAATTTTTAGCCTTTGATTATTTCGCATGCTTTGTGTGCTATTGCATGTTTTGTTACAATGCCGAACTTCTCTTGTGCAAGCCTCTGTGTGTTGCTGGAGGTTCGCATGGGGCAAATAATGTTGTAAGTGCACTGAAATGGAATAGCTTGGTTTTAACTTTTTCATCTATTTAAATTTCTCCTGAGCATCACTAAGTTCGAATTGCTATCGATGTGATGAGAAAATGCCACTCGATTGCCGAACCTGCTCACTTAGTTTGATCCTACCATTGTGGTTGCTAGTCTATGCTTTTTTTGGCAACTGTTTGGCCTAGAGATTTCCCTTTTTTCCCTGAGAGATAGCTCCGCATAAGACTTATTGAATGGATGCTGCATTATAGGGTAGTTTGATCCTCGTTACGACATACCAACTTGTAGGGAAGTGAGGGATTTTAATGTCTAACTGGCTTCAACAAAGGCAGTTTTATATATGCTACTACTTTTTTTAATGATGAAAACAGAAAACGACAGACCGAGAAAATTTCTAAAGGAAGAAAATAACGATAAGCTTCACTACTACCTCCTTGAGATTGAGATTGCAACACTCCGTGGGCTAAATCCTGGTCTTGAAATTGTTGCTTCCTGCTGTCATATAGTCGCCCCTTTTGGCTGAGTCACAACTGCAGATACACATTTCTTTTCAAGTATGCCGCCTATTCTGTAATTGGCTGCTTTAGCACGCGTATTGAAAACGAATGGCTTAAGCTGAGCAAACTTTCTAGGCATAGTGGGAAGGTATTCCCCTAGCCTGGTACAGAAAGATTTTTCAATTATGACGGCTTTATAAGTGTAGTGTCAGAGTATCCCACCTCACTGTAGGGGTTGCGCAACATGAATTGCTTCATTATCGTGAACTTTATGTGAAAGCGTCTATTTCCTCGCGGAACTCCCATTGTTTCTAGGCGCTAATTTTTTCCTTGGCTTCGATATATATATATTTCGTTACTTCAGTTTAAGCAGTGTTGCTTTGCGATTCAATATAAGAGGATCTAGAATTCTTTGGAAATTTCAGAATAATTTTTGTTCCCTGACTGTGCAATTGATGAATATATTCTATTGCCAGTCTTTTAAAGGGAAAAATGGCACTAGATGAGTGTGGTGTTTACCAGCTCTGTCTGCAGACGCCTTAATCTTGAATTTTCACGACGGGCGTAGCAAAAAGTCTATGTCGTTTGTATGCATATTAACAAGATCATGAGTACGGAAACTACGTGCTGTCGTAGTTTCGTTACTTTTGTTTAGCCTGTAGAACAGAGGTTTCGCGGCCTCCCCATGGCGTCGTAACGGAGAGAGGTACTCCTGGTGTTTTCATAGTTTTACGAAAATCTGTCTTAGCTACGTTGCCACTCTCCATGTAGCTTCCACAACGCTGAGAGCAGTCATAAGAAATCATTCAAAGATGGCCATAAGCATCAAATTTGTACCCCTGTAACGCGCTTCTTGCTAGGCTTCGCTAGCTTATTTAATAGTAGTTATAAGCATCGATATGTGCTTTGGATGGCCCCAACGCCAACGCGTATTCGTCATCTCCTGGGATAACCAGCACGGAACAGGTTATACTTTGTAATGAATCTTGAGATGGATGAAAAATTGAATACACTTCAATTCAGGATCAATGCAATAATTAAGCGCTCTGAAAAACTGCATTTTGCGAGATATTTCCAGCCAAAAATTCCCTGTGGCACTGCATTTTGTATTTAGTAGCCCACTTCGTCGTACGAAAGAAGTGCTATATACGGAAGCGCCCTGTTTAAAGCTCGTACCTGTGAACTAGTTTATCATGAATGACTTTTAAAGTTTTCAAGCAGCAACATACAGTACACAGCGAAGCTTACCGCCGGTGCTTATGATTTTTTCTAGTGATATTCAATCATTCAAATGCGCAAGAATTCAAGAGGAGGTTTTGAAGCAGGCGAATTTTCTGGTGGGAGGGTCGCCTATGCTCCTTCAAGCCAGTAGCTTAAAACCAAAAAAAGTGCAAGGAACGTAGAGACTGCAAAAATACTGTTGCTTTGTAGGATACGGTATGATACGTCAAGTAGCGCTGTGATATGTAGCCTTTTTTATTTCAGGCTGTGCACATACTTTCATCATAAAGCCACTTGATATATACGCCACATGAGTTTGCTCAACACAGAAGCAACGTAAGCGTAGCCTCGGAGAGTGTAGGACTCAATTACTAAAGATTTCGCTCCTTAAAATATTTTTAATTGTGTGTTTACTCTCGCCGTATCAAACGAACTAGCTTCGGTGGCGCTCAAGTATGGGTTTGTGCCATTGAAATTTAAGGCATAAGGTTAGTAATTTCAAGCCTTGCTAATACCTACAGCAACTGCAGAAGTTATCGACTAGAACGAATTTCATTTCGCTGCGAGTAACCTGAAATAAGCGTTATTCACTTTGGACTCTTGTGATACGTAGCACTTGGGGGCCACTTCTTACCCCGTCTTCCATGGTATCGTCTCAGTGCTACTAATGAATAACATCTAAAGGCATAAAGTATACATTTCCCTGCGTGTGAAAATTAAGAGCATAAAATATTACTGCGCGAATTTGTTGGTATTCGAATACATTGCACGTCACAGTCAGACTGGATTGATATTCTGGGCCCTTTATGAAATAAGCAAGGCTGCTGAAACGTACACACTGCAAAAGATATCTCGAGCTCGGCAAAGATTATACAACGAAATTGCGCTGACAAGAAGTCAGCTTCACACCAATGTAGTCAAACTTAATATATTTAAACAATTCTTTACTCTTACTATATGCCAGCTATGATTTATGCCCAATGCTGCTCTATGCTAGGAGCCATGGTTCCAGCTTTACTCAGCAAGCTTATTAGATGATAGCACAAATAAGCAAGTAGGAAAACTAATGGGGTCTACACTCTATAAATACCAAGAACGTCCTATAGAGTGTATCTTTAGCGCCTAGTAAACAAGAGTGCTAACACGTCGATTAAGTTCCATAGATTGGGCGATCAATGACTAGACAGTAAACATATCTTCAAAAGCGCTTTAATTGAGACACAGAGCACTTGATAAAGTGATAGGGTAGTCAAAGAATACAGGGAAGTTCCAATTATGATCCAACGGATAAAAATTAACGTTCGAGCAGCTTCAAGTGAATAATTACATCATTTCGGTTTCATTCATAACAGAGTTGTTGGCGGAATGCTTTGATACTACACTGCATCAGCGGCAGCAATTCCAGAGAACTGAACTATAAACATCAAGAACTTCCCTACAAAAGGACTGCTTTTTTCTCCGACGCTGACTCTACGAAAGAAAAACATGCGAAATCGGCAGTTCCTTTCAAAGCAAGACATACTAGTCCTGCATAATTATTGGCAGACGGAAAAAATGGCAATTTAAACCAACTATTCCAGAAATTTTTTGTTTAAATGTTATACTAAAGGCTCCTTACAATATATATCTACCATCTGGCAATTTCAGAGGTTCGCGAAAGCTTTTTGGCCTCGAAAAATGATTGTCGAATATATCTCGACGGCGTTCTTCGCTCAAGACATCAAGGTAATCACCGACCTGAATATGCAAGACAGCCTAGCAGAGAAATAAAATGAGACCAAAATGGTAAAGTGTGCTTATGTAGCGCAGATACTACACGATGACTGATGTATGCACCACAACAAGTCATAGAAATACATAATTTGAACAGGGAAAGAGGGACAAGCAAAGGGTCAGCCAGTTTCAAATCAATACTATGCCTAAAAATTGCCCAATTTTTCTTCACAAATACCGTGGAAAATAGATTTAAGCAAAAAAAACAATAGATTTTCGCAGTCATAGAAATATTGAGTGAACCGCAAGATTAGCAAAAAAATCTGATATAAGAAATAAATGGAATAGAAAAAGTGCAACTAAAAAAGATATTAAAATAAAGGATAAGTACCGGAATAAATCTGCGTTAGTAGCTAAGGACTTGGGCATATAATACAGCCAAATTTTTGGGGGAAATTATCAAAACACGTACTTCTACATAAAGAGAGGAAAATTTATTATATGTACTTTCGTCGCAAAGGATAAGTTAGGCATCATCTATAAGACACACCAAAGAATTGCACAACGTATACTTGTCACAATCATTTCAAAACCAGTGTAGGTCTTTGATTATAAGCTTAGTGTTGGCGACTCGAAAAATACCAAAGCTTGCAGGCATAGTTTGGATGAAATATTGGCCATGATGAGGATTTATAAATTCACAACAATATACCTACTAGAAATCTGCAAACAGAGAGGCTAAAAGCATTTCATGATAAGACAAGATACAAGATAATAATCGCTGGAGACGCAGAATTTAGTAAAAGGCAAGCAATGCGATATAAAAAATTGAAGGACACCAAAGTCACCAACTCATGAAATGAAACTCAACATAAAGATTATAACTATTTAAACACTGCAAATTCTTACCTTCAGAGAATTTTCATGCGCAAAACCAGGCTGTAAAAAGCAAAAGGACAAGAAGAAAAAAATTTTCCGATACGTATCACAAAGTTTTAAGGCTTGAGAAGGAATGGCTAGGAGATCAATAATTATGCAAAGAGATAAAGAAAATGAATACCATAAAAAGCCAAAAAATTCATGACTGAAGATTCGGCTAACCTGAAAATGAGGCGAAAAATTGTATACTATTAAAGGGGATAGCTTTTTCAAATAAAACAGTAAATCGGTCAGAATAAAAATTCTGCCTCAAATTCAGAATAAACTCACAAGACATCATCATCATGGAATATCATGCTGAAAAAAAATCCTAAACAAAAAACCTCAAGAAAAGCATTGACCTTTTACTATTTGCTACCAAAGCATCACTAGAACAAGCTAAATCTTTAGGTAGTTTCATGCATACACCAATTGAATTACCACCAGGCAGGTGTAGGGTAGTTGAGTTAAAACAAGCACATCACACTTTTGTGCTTCTTCTGCAGATTGCTGAGATCAAGCGCCCTGCCAAGTATCAGACTTTCTATAATCGCTCACGCAAAGCAAAAAATTGCTAAAGAAAACAAGAAAATGGCGGTCCAGAAAACGAGTGAACATTGGAGTAAGTATCAGTCCATTTTTCAAAAATTAACTGTACAAGTTTAAGCCCTTTAAAAATTATTTACAAGGCGAATTCCTGTAGAGTTGCCATAGATGTATGTCTTTCTTGCACTGTTGTAGTACAGAAAATAAAACAAACAAAAAATAACTAGCAATAAGGCTTTTAATAGACAAAAGATGATAGACGTAACGCCTCCAGATCTTTAGCTATACCTTCGATTGCACAATAAATCTTGCAGATTCAATGTTCTCCTCTTGACCACGCTCGTTGAGTCGTACAAGATTTGGTAGCACACCTTCCTGGGAGTAGCAGTAGAGCAACTAATTCGTTATCTGAGCATGCTTATGCGTTTAAATCATTGGACATGAAATAGTAATAAAACAATATATACGAAACTTAAAAATACACCATATTTCAGCAAGATTACGATTGCTAGTCTTGAAGAGAAAATATGTGAAGATCTTTTTATTCAAGCGTTGTGTTCACAACAGCTCATCTTGGCCAGTATATCTTACTTGAAGAAATTAACGAGGCAAATTTTATATTCATGGCATGACATCAGTGTTCTCATATTGAGAAGTAAAATAGATATTCCACAATAATCTGATATAGCTTTAAAGCATTGTCTATTACACTAGAAACAATCGTGAAAAATGCTTTATAGGATCAACTAGAAAAAGCTGTGCTCATATTGAATCAATTTTGCACCCTATTGAGTGGGTTTGTTCGCGTGCGTATTGATGTTATACTGAGTGTGTTTGCTTGTTGTGTGTTGATGCTATACTGAATGTGTTGGTGTTGATGTTATAATCACAATGCTTCCTTGTGTGTGCTGCTATCCTAAGTGCGCTCCTTTCTGCATATAACAGTTTTTCTCACGCTTATCTCCGTGGAGCATTATCGTCACTGTAAAATAAAAAATTTTAAAGGGAAGAAGAAATTTCACTAAATGTTTCCTTCCAAACATATCAAACTTTTTTTAAATTTAAAACGGCATTTCTGCCACAAAACGTACGTAAAAATATGGATGCTTAGGCAAAGCTATGTTGCATTACTTTTAAAACGGTTGTTGTGGGACATCTTTATAAATTCACAAAAAATATGCTAGCCTACCCAAATCGTGTTCTTCTTTATAGGACATAAAGTCACATGAAAGGCAGCAGATTAGCCAAGAAAAGGGATGAAAATATTCATCATTTACGTAAATTCAAACTGAAAAATGTAATATTTTCTTTATTTTATACAAAGTGCTGCATTATGTCAAAAAATAAGTGTATAAGAACCTTGATCTTCAGTATTCTCCCCTGGGTATCGCAGTATAAAACGTCCTAGCAAAACAAAAAAATTAAAAGTCTTCCAGCTGAATCAATCAGCAAGACGGTAACAAGAAATCTTGGAAGTTTTTTATGACCTATTTTAAGAGCATAATCAAAAGCTGAAGAGCGTAAAAAATCGAAGCTTGCCGGTATTAGCACATTTTCACTACTCATAAACAGCGTAGCAAGAAAAACTGAAGGCGAAGATTAGCAAATTTGCGGATATTCCATGTCTTGCAATTATCTTCGTCAAACTTATGGGGCTAGGAATAGGAGCAGGAAAAAAAATTTAACTTTTTGACAATCTTAAGCTTTTAAAAGATAAATTAAGGGGAAAGACGCGGTAGATATAACGGAGCGAAATTCCATCACTTTTTTGTCCAAAAAAGTCACTTCTAAACAGCAAAATCCGCTGTATTAACTCATTTTTAACTTAATAAGGCAACAAAAGGGGTAATTTCCCTTTAAAACATCAAATGTATCCTGAAGCTATAATTTTTATATTAAGGCAGAAGGAAAATCAGCTGCAAAAGCCAAAAAACTTTCAAAAAAAATATTTTTACCATGAATTTGCAAAAATACTAGCATTTTCCATATTTTTATGATATAAAAAGCTCATATGCCATTCATCAAATCAGCAAAGTCAAATCCAGCAAAATAAACACGAATTTTCTATCCCTACCGATGTGAGCAGGTGGCCAATCGCATATCACACCAAAAAACAAACTGTTAAACTTTTGTGTAAAGCCAAAATTTTTACTATAAGCAAATCCAGAATGCTTACTATATGCACTGCAGCAGCTAAACCCTTTGCTAATTTTCAAAGCAAAAATACCGGAAAAATACGCTATCAAAATGCCAATTTTACAGTGAAAAGTTTCATCAAATTTTTAGAAAAATACATTAAAAGTTTGATTTTCGTGGTATGCAGAAATTAGTATATCACCAATACTCATACTGGATCAGGTATTCTTAGTTCCTGTAACAACACCGACTCTTTGGGTTACCACCACAGAGTAGACTTCTTATCTTTAAACATAAAGGCAATTCGTAAAAAAGGGTATACTCGCTGAGGGCAGTCGCTAAAAATACCAAATACCTAATGCAGTGGAAAGTGAGAGTTAGCATTGGTTGGGCCACTATGCCAATTCGTTAAAAAATTCGCTATAAAAAAATACAGTAAAACGATCAAAACTAAATTTTCCGCCTTCAATACTATACTATCCATACTTCAGTTTCTCAGTGTAAGTCTTCTGGTAATTCTGATTTTATAGCATCAATTGGATGCTCAGGAACGACGAATACACATCGTAATCTATAAATTCATCAGGATTAAGCATTGGATCACTAACCAAGATGAAGATGCAAGAGATCTTACGCATGCATTTTTCAGGAGATCTTATAGGGAAAGGATATGCAAAAGCTTCAAAAGTAGTATTTCATCATGACATCGAATTTAGTAGTAGGATTTCCATACTATGTAACGAGCATCACATACAATATATGACTGCCGGAACCACCGGAGATCTTAGCGTATATAATGCTTATTTAGAAGATGCAAGAAAAATTTTATCGCAATGTTTAGGTTCTGCAATCCAATGAATTTATCTTCAGCGTGGACTTCGGACACCACAACGGCATAAAACCACAACATATAGCACTTAAACTTACGCAAAGCAGGTCGTTTTGTGCAATAGCCTTTTCAGGATGCGATCTATTCCAGTCTTCAACAGCCTGCATTGCAGACTCTGGATCTGCTTCTTGACCGAAGAACCTGTGTCTGTAGCAGAGCCTCTTTCTCGGAATTCCATCTCTGTAAACGCGCCTCAACACTTTCTTTCGCTTCAGCCCATAGAAGACCTCAAGCTTGTGGCTCGGAGAGCTGAAGCCATCATAAAAATGAAGAGTACCACCGGTTCTTTTCATTCCCAGTCTCATCCATTCCCTTATTCTCTGTATGCTTTGCTTTGTAATTCCTTGAGTCTTCAGTCTAATTCTAGGATGATGCATGTGACTTCTATCTAATTCGTTGAAGTTTGATGGCGTTGCCATAAGATGACCCTCAGGCGAGCCATCCCCTTGCTCTGCTTCGTTTAAAACGGAATGCATGTAGCCATTAACTACACTTTCATCCATTGCAAAGGTGTGAGGTTCCCAAATTTTAGGCAAAGGTTCCCTGCTTTCAGCGCCATTATCTGTATTCACATCCTTTTCGTCTTCATTGAACTTGAGCTGCGCTTTATTCCTGAACTTTCCTTCCACGTTGAGCCTAGGATTTACGGAAGGCTCTAATTTTATCGGCTTAAAAAAAAAGAAACTACTTCCAGGCCTGGTAGGCTTTTTGGATGAATCAAAAGTATACTTAGGATTCAACAGCGAAGCGCCTGGTGGTCTAGAAAAATACTTGCTATCCTCCTTTGCATGAGGAGATGACTTTTTGGCGTACAAAGAAGATGCTGCAGAGGGAGCCTTCCTTAGAGCAAATAATGAACACTGGAAGTGGCATGCATTAAGTGCTACAAAGAGGGGTACTGAAATTTTCGACGGTCCATTCGCCCCGTAGAAGTGGTCGTCACCACTACGAAAGGTGAAGTCATGGGCCGATGAAGAAGCGTAAAGAAGAATACTGCTTAGCAGAGAATATAAGTGAAAAATCCAAGCCCACACAATCTTCATGATCCGCTATTTTAGGCGGTATAAGAAGCATAAAAAGAGGTCCACCGCATCCTCATGCCTACTTCCTATGACAAAGCAGAAGAGATCATTTGATCAGCATCTTTCCCCTTAATCGCCGCCTTCTTCTGCTTCTGCCAAAGTTAGGCTTACAACACCAGAAAGCCGAACACACATGGAGGAAAACACGTGCTTCGACGGGCCCGTCATACGGAAATTACCCACCTAGTAACACTCCTACCTCCTACAAAACTTTTTTAGGAGCACTATTTTGCTACCAAAATTTTGGTGAATACATACTACTTAGGGTCGCTCTATACCTCATTACTAGTATCAGCATAGAACTTAACACTAAAGACTATTACAACTCACTCTATTGGGTATCAAGATATTCCATCACATACTTTCTAGCCTTTGCAAAAAAGAAGCGCAGAAATTTACTCTGCTGAGGAGCTTTGAAGCACTAGTTTTACTCGGAACCGTCAGAGGGATCCAAACATGAAATCATGTCGGTAGTTAACAATGAAATCATGTCCGTGGTTAAAGTATAGTGTTACCTGGATGAAGCAAAGATGCTAACACGCTACAGCTTATGATACTACAATGAATTCACTACGTAACTTTTTTGCCCAGGTGATTTCACATATGGAGTAGCCAATTAAACTGATGACTAGATTATGTCACAATAAATATTAATAAAGGCAAGCTACATGTAATGGGAAGCCTAATGTGTGCGGACTGCTAAGATGCCGTCCAAGAATTCCGGTACAATTTTTTGAATGTACTGTGCCTCATGCGCTCAGTATTCCTTTTCAAAGACTTGGGCGAGTGTTATTTTTTTTTGGCGGAAAAGCCCCTCGTAGTCCCATACATCATCTGTAGGAGCTACTTCTTGTGTAGCACGCACAATGCATCATGCTGGAATACCAAAGCTACAGACCTGCTATAATCTTGGTACTGAACCCATAACCATCCGCGATGTACTAAATTCTGAGCATAAGCTACTTAAAAGATAAAAAGAGGACAGCATGGCATAATCAACCCACTATGAATATACGTTTTTATCTCTTAGCAGGTTAACAGGTATAATAATGTATTAAGCGTACTCCTCTGTAGCAAGCCAGCATTTTCATGCAAAGAACAAGTGAGTTACCGGTTGAGGCAGGGAAGGCGGAAAGGTATCGTCTGCTTGGATAACTAATATGGATTGCTATCAAGTAGTCGGTGCGCAGCTAACTGAGACAATGCATCTTGCTTCAAATCGTATCTGCTTCAGCTCTGGTCAAGCACACGAAAAGATCCCTCATCTACTAGAAGGCTCCTATTAAAAGAATTTATGACGTTGTAAGCTTTTATTTGATGGGACTCCATCTTATAATTCTGATGACTCGTACCAGAAAATTCATTAAACGGTTACACAATATGCTGCAACAATTTTTATACATCTTATTTTAATATAAAAGTTTTTGTAGAAGGAGGCGCCCGATATCTTTTTAAGTTGAAAAAAGCTTACGCTATTCCATACGGGCTATCCAAGCTAGTTTTTTTTTATGCTGTGATGGTTCACGGACAGTTTCGAAATTTTTTGCCCTAGAAACTTTCACGAGGATATTCAGAGCTTAAATCGTGCTCTGCTAGCACATCCTTTTGGATATGGCCAGTACTTTTTTGTGTGTAAATAAGGGAGCTGGAGAATACCTGCTTTAAAATGGATACCAACACATGGACTTGTTTTGCAAAGATTTACCTTGCAGACAGATATATCCCTGACCTAAAGAGTAATTGTACAGCTTTTTGGATAATCGAGTGCTTTTCTCACAAGGAAGTTGAAACAAAGGTGTGTACCGATTAGTTCTTTGAAGTACTCTCTCTAAGCTTCAAGCTACTGGACACATCGAGGTTACATTAAACATCCAGATTAGTTACCGCTGAAAGCATGGCTACATCGCTTCCACGAGAATTATAGCGTAATAATTACTGCATCGTTGACAGCCTAGCGGTTTACTCACTGCCTGGTCACAGAAAATCTCCAATTTCTTCAGGTACCGCGTCATCTATGGCTCCTCACTGATAGTGCCTCGAAGACAGCTAGTCTCGTGCGATTTAACCGCCTTTCCTGCTGAATCTCACTTGTCAAATTGCAGTTACATCCAGTTGCTGGGTAAATTGATACTAAAGCACACTTCAAGCAGTACTGCGTAACTGCGCCGACTTACTGCTAAGCATACTTTGGGTCTTCAAACTTTGTAAAGATCCCAGTAATTTATTCGCCTATAAAGCATGCCCGGTAGCGTGGTATCCCTTGAGACCTGCTGCGCCGTGTCTTGACCTGGTTAGTATTCTCAGTCGCGACGTGATTCGCCACAGTTGGAGAATCCTTGCTTTCGAGTTCCACGGCAACTCAAGTACGCAAATTATAGGCACATTCCAGCAAGTTTGCATTAGTTTAAGAAACTTTTATAACCAAGTCCAGAACTGCCATTTTCTCGTTTTTTTCTGCTTGCTGTGCTGGAATAGGGTGCTGTTTCTAATTGCTAGAGACCGCTTGCAGCACGTTAGGAAAATAGTTTGTAACGTAACGTAGATAAGCAACAAAAAAGCTAGTAAGTGCATCTTTCCTTGCATGGAGTATTGCTGATCGTGCTTTTTGAGGCCAACTATCCCCCTTTGACTCCTTGAAAGTGATTTTCCTTTGTTTTCAGCGCCCTACCCCCACAAATAATTCGGTAGCTCTTTGTGTTTCTGCTCCTCAGTCCATTTTTCCATCGTATACAAGCGCGATTCTCACGTGATTTCAACATAGACATAAGAATCTTCCTGTACAGTGAAATTGAAATTGGTGAATATTTGCCTTATATCTCTTAAAATAGCTGTATGAGCAGGAATTGATCGCTTAGTCTGTTTGTTGATTCATTTTATGGAGTTTGCTTCTGTGTTTACACTGAAAGCGACTTCTATCATGTCACTTTGACGAAGACTTCCCGAGTTAAAATATGCCTCCAGAATTCTCTTGGGCATCAGAAGTACCATTTTTGTTTTGGCTTTTCTATGCAGTCCTAGAGGAAGTACCGTTTTGTACATTTTCTTGGCACGCTTTTAGCGGGATGGTGCTTTTTAAGTGGAAACAAAAAGTTTTTGTTCCACGTATTAACTAGTTGTGTTTTTAAGAAAAAAAAATTTCGCAATGGTTTGCCATGCTTCTGGAAAACTTTCGAAAATTTTGACACCGTACACTGATTAACAATTCAAGTTTATTATATATGGGACTCACTATATAACGCCAGTTCAAGACATGTATAGTTCTGAATTGATATACCTCAAAAATACATACGATGGTGACACCTGTATGACCTTTCTGTTTTTTTTTGTCGGTGCATAAATGAGAAGATTTTTCTTGATAGTATGGATGATACGCGTTTTTGTAATGCTAACTTCTTGCTGTTGGGGATAAACTGGTTTCTCCAGTCTCTAGAGTGAAACAGTCTCGAATTGATGAAGTTCATATTTCTGTAGCTGGTCCACTTAGCATTGCTAGTTTATTATATTTTAGCTGTAGCAAGTCTTTATGAGTATCGTTGTCCTCTTGGTTCTACAAAGATTAGCTTATGCACTTTGATAAAGTTTGGTATGAAAATTTTAAATCAGTCATCCAATGACTGTGAAGTGTTTTTCAGCTTTTAGAAAAGTTCTGCGGTACACTGGCCATAGAAAAGTGATTGGGGAATGCCAAAAAATTTTTTTTTCATGCGATGGGATGAATAGCCTTCAAAAATAACTAGAAAATTTCCTAAAAATGTTTCCTCTGCCTAATTATATTGCTGATACAGGTTAGAATTGGCTGAAGCAAGGTGTTTTTCCTCGTTATTCAGGCCTTCTCTGAATCTAACAGCATGAATTCGAAGAAACTCTTTCTGGACATGAGAGATTGCTGCATATTTTGAAAATTTATCATGGGCAAGCTGTAGCGGATAACCCGTTGTTTTTTTTGGAAGATGCCATGTTTTCGTTTAAAAAATAGCTGCTGTGTCATCATTGCGATCTTCAGAGTCAGCATCTAATGGATGTGTTTCCTTGCTCTTATATTTTTACCCATTGAAAGCTAAAGCTCCGGAATCAAGGAAATCTTGTGGGCCGCCTGCTTAACTATTAAAGATTTTTCGCCAATTTTGATTGATCTTGCTTTAATTGACAGAATACTTAATTGGCTTGCTTCATTGTGAATTTTATCCTACACCTTGAGTATATAGTTATCAAAATTAATATACTACAAAACAAAATTTGCTCTGCATCTGTTGCCGCGGTAGAATAGCTCCTGCCATTTTCTTTCAATTTTTCTACTATTTAGTGAACAGCGACTGTTACACATTATGTTTGAGTGTAGTGTTCCTGGAATGCTCTTGAAGCGTCTTCTTGAGTCGCTCAAAGACATTTGCACAGACATCAACCTAGAATGCAACGAGAATGGGATAAGCATGCAGGGAATGGATAATAGCCATGTGGCTCTAGTGCATCTTCAGTTGCCAGTAGAATTTTTTACAGAGTATCGCTGCGACCATGCGTGTATATTGGGTATAAACATTCCCCATATGTTGAAGGTGTTGAATATTATAAAGGATAGCAGCGAGATATTTCTTTCCAAAAGCGAGGATGATAATGAAGACGATCCTGATTCCTTAAGAATTGCCATTTACGACGCTGAAGATGTTTCAGGCATTGATAACGATGAGGGTACGTACTCCTTTTATTGAAACTAAGCACTCCATTTATTTTTTTTTTCTCTCGGAAAACTTGGGTTTTTGCTGAAACCTTAAAATTTTCTTTTGGACTTAACAAAATCCGTTGATTTTCGAACTTTCACGCTTGCACTTTTTCATAAATTATTATGTGGCTTTATCGTAGCTATGCCTTGCGCTCTCTATGCTCCGAAAATTTTCTTTAGGTGATGAAACTGAAGGCTGGGTTTCGCCAGCAACTTTTCCGGCCGATTTTGCCGTGCATTTTTTTCTGTCCGTGTACGTGCATTCCTACCTCTGTTTCTTCATCTTTATAAATACTTGGCACAGTTCCATAGCATTGTTTTTGCTAGCTCCCGAATGACTGCCCTTTGTTGCTACTATAAAATATCCCCATATAAAATGCTTTTTTACAGACAAAAAACGAGCCGAAACACTTACAGTTAACTTAAAAATGGTTGACATGGAAAATGAGCACCTGGAGATCCCTGAGTCGAATCATACGTGCACCTGCTCAATGAAGGCTAAAAAATTTCAGGAAATTGTTCGATATCTCAATACTGTTGGAGAGTCAAGTATATTTACACGCTTAGTTACTCGTTATCTCCTTGTTCTTGCAAGTAATGGGTGCAGTTTTTTCGCATACCTTCAACACTGGGGGGCCCTAGAAAATTTAATTGATTAAGAAACCTTGTATTTTCTCGTTACTTTTAAAGAATCTACAACCTATTTTGTTAATATCTTTTTTTTAGCATTTAATTACAGTTTCACAAGTTTAGTCCTCAGTAAACTCGTTTTCGAGGTTAACTTTATTCTTTTCATTCAATCGCTTGTGAATAATTTTTTTTGGCATTCAGACTGTTTTTTAAAGGATTTTTTCGCGCTTTACTTTCAGTTGTAATAAGTATTGAGAAACAGCATTTGGTTCTGGAAGCTGAGGGAGATAGCATTAAAGTTAAAAAGCAATTTAAGAACATGATAAATGACGTGAGTCCTATATAAGCTTTGTTTATATCATCGCTTAGCCGTTGCCACTGAAGATTTTTTATTGCTATTTACTAGCCCTATAATGAAAGTAATAGACGAGCATGTGCAAAATATATAGAACTCTTCCAACGTAGTTTTGGTTTTTTCTCCATTAAATCTTGTGTCTTCTCCCTTTTTTTTAACTCCACTTCAATGCTCGTGTCCCAATGAAAGTTTCATCAGATAATTCCACGCCTTGAGTGTTACTTTTGCCATAGGCTACGCGGCATAGAAGATTTTATACTTTGTTCTGGTATATTCCTTGGCTGATAGTACTGTAATTTTTGAACACTTTCTTTGAAAAATATCTTTTTCTTTGAAGATAGACTCTTTGAACGAATTTTTTGCAAAATTGCTTGAGTACTCGCATTTATATTAATCGTTGTTTACCTATCAGTTTGTAAACTGTTGTGAAATTGAGCTAGTCTTAAAAATTTTTGCAGACAAAACAGACATTTGCCCACGTTGAAGTTTCATTTGTTGCGCTAGTTATTTTGTGTATGTCACTTGTTTTTTGGTGTGACTTCTTGTTTAGCTTCATTTAACATGCTTTTGTTGCTCTACTTTTTCAAAGTGAAACTAGCACAGTGACTTGCAATGGAGCCGAAGCCAATTTTTTGTTTTTATCATTCCCCTGTCTCATCAGCTGCTACCATAAGGCATTTTCACTCTGTTGTACATTTGGTGTGCTTGATGCTGATATAGCGCTTTAAAGCTTTTTTCCAGCTCGCCTTTATGACTCCTTTAGTCTGCATACTTGTTAAATTGAGTAATTCCTCTGTTGTATCGCGCATCCATTCATTGTAATCGCGTATTTACCTTCCTTGTAAAAACTTTGTGTTTAATTTGGCGTAATATTTACTACTGCGGGGATCACCCTTTTTTGATTTATTATAACACACTACGCTTCCTCAGCAAAGTTACGCCATGCTTACAGTACTAGAAATAGTTTTGATCACCATAATCTCTTTGCTTGGCAGGTATTAGTTACCAGTAATGAACCCGTTTCTCAGGAGTTTGCAACGCGGTATTTGGTCATGTTTTCTCGCGCAAGCTCGATAGCTGATACGGTGCATATTGGCCTTTCCTACAGCGTTCCCCTTTCGCTACGCTTCAATATAAACTCTAAGGATGGCCATAGTGGTCTGGAAAGTGATGAGATAGCGTGTTTAAGTTTTTTCTTAGCTCCAAAGATTGATGAAGAGTAGAAGTCATGAGTTTGATGCTCTTCCGTTAAAGTTAATTCAATCGATCTGCGTGAAAAAGCTTCTTTTTTTGCTGGAGTTTGTGGAGCTTACTTCAAAAAATGAGGGCTGCAGGCGACTCAAATTTCGTCAGCATACTGGGCTAATATCACGGGATGTTAACTGGATTGCTTCATTTCGTCTAGTCACTGACGTACTACTCATTTTCACTCGTTTTCCGTGGCCTTAAATACGAGGCTTAGCAGCTTATATCACTTGCATGTACGAGAAAAGAACTTAGCATGCACGGCAATCCATTTTTACCCCCACGGGTAGTACTAACTCTTCTTAGTAATCAGGGCTATTTTACTTTTGCTGTCGACGAAATTTCTTTCCCTTTCATCCCCTTTAAAAAATAATGGGCGGGACCTCTTTGAACATTATTTTAAGTTTCCAGTATAGGCTTCAATAAACATGAGGAGAGGAATTTGCGAATCGTTTAACCTAGGGAACTGGCTTTTTTCAATGTTTCATTGTGCGCTTGCCAAGAACGATATCCAGAGATCAAAATTGCTATCGTCGCCTTTGGATGCCTTTTAGAATATGCTTTTATAAATTTTTGATGTAGTTGTATTATCTGGGGGTGCAACCCTTTTGTCCAGCAATGGGCTATTGTGTTTTTATTGGTTTTTTCGCTTTTTTTGATGACTTCACGGCACTTCATTTCATTTGGCACTAAGCGAAAAATCTGTGTAATTAGTAGATATAATGCGCCCTGCTCGTTTATTTTTTGGGAAGAATCAAGTTTAGTACCAGGTAGTTGGGTATACCACTCCGTCTTATGCATGGACGACGCCTTTGATGTATTGCTTTTAACCAGAAAAAACTGAAGAGTTTGGGTTGTCTAGAAATATTGTTAAACAAGTTTGAACATTGCGAGACTCTATCGTAAAATTAGCCGGAAATCTCTTACAGCAGGCATAGTTCGATAAAGCAGCTTTGACGCTTTTTGAGACGCTCCTTAAAAAGAGTTTAAGGCACCGGAAACTGCCTCTTACGCCTACCCGTACTCCCAAGTTATATTTCATTCCTTTTATAAGTTAACATTATGATGATCTTGTGGCAAATATTTTTTTGTTGCATTTGCTACTTCATGATGAAAATATCTCAATTATGGTCGTAAAGGTTAGCATATTGCTTATTCAATGCTCTGCTGAGGTGTTGCCGGTTCTGGATGTAGGAGGAGCATTGTTAAACGCTTCAATGAAGTTTGTCCATGGACATGCGTTTTGTGGTATTGTGTTTTTTAATGGGGCTCAGTATAGTGCAGCCAATTTGTTATAAGAACCTTATATTTTCAACTGTTTTATCAAAGCATGGGCCGTTTATCCGTATATATTTTTGTTACCTCAAGCCTTAAGTAGTTGGCAATATATAAAAATGGCTAATTCTATAATTGTTTGATGCTAAGTAAACAGCGCGTCATCTTAAATCGGGCTGTGGTAGCACAAATCGCTTAGCGTAGTATAATGCATTAAAACCTGGTAGCTTGCATAATATTAGAGTATTATAAGCCTTTTAAAACATAGTTGATCTTACTGCTCTGCGGCAGTAATACCATCTTTCAATTAATTCGGCTAGGCTATCTTGGTGGTAAAGTTAGTAACACAAAGCTGGCTATAAGCAAAGGCTGCATGCGAATGGTAATTCCTATATTGCAGATTTAAAGGTTTCTGCTTAAAAGGAAAACTTCCCTGCCTGAACTCTGTAGTCTCATGATGTATGCCACTAAACGTATTGGCACTCTACAGAGGTATTCCATGTAATGTCTGCACTGCTCACCATTTTGCCCGCAGCTTCTATAGTGGCAGCATGGACCCCCCTAGCAATGAGTTTATTAATATAGCCGTAAATTTTTCTTCACAAACGTTCGTTTTTTATTCCCCCTGTAGAGGGATGACGCCGCAAACAAAAGGAATAATTTTGCGGTGTACTCGATGGGAATTTTATGAGTCCCTGGCTGCCTGCAGTCTGCTTTGATTGCTGTTGTAACCTTCGGCACAGCTCTATTGCTTGGTGTGCCGGCAGCTTCACTGGAGCCCCCTACCTTCTCTAGCCCCCGGGGGTTGCTCAAAAGCTTTCAAACAAAGTAGCATGATAGGCGTATTATTGCTCTAAAAATAATACTGTATTTCTAGATATCTATTTTTTATTTTTTTCGTAGGTAAGTCACTTTAGGCTTTCGACTGTATATACGAAAGTGCTTAGCAAATTTATAGGGAAATTTTTAATGCAAATCCACAAGAAACCCAAGAAACCCAAGAAATGTAATGGCAAAGTTTCTGCATTGCTTTTCTTGTATCCCAAACAATGTGCTGCTTTGAATGAGGAGCATGACTTTAAAATAATATATTCGCCTATTCGAAGAGGAACAGGCAGTAAGCAAATTATAGGGAAGTACGGTGTAAGACCGTGTTTTACAGATATTATGGCAAATTATGGCCATATGCTCAGACTATCTTGTTTCAGACTATCTTTTTTCAGCCTATCCAGCAGTTAAATCCAAGGAAGATTTCACAGTATCTTTGTTGTGTTCAATCATTACCGTACAGTGAGGCGTCAAGCAGTTTACCAAGCTGCCTTAATTTATTACCAATTAAATGCTGCTACTCTATAAGCACGACATTAATGTTCTCTTCCAGGGAGAAGTTACTCTAATTGCTAAACGGGAAAATTAAAGGTATGTGTAAGAACTAATATAAAAGCCTTCTTTCAAGACAAATTATGAAACTTATGGTTTCATTCATGCCTCTTGGCTTTTTTCCTTCGCAGAAAACTGATCAAAATAGCGAATTATATATCTTCTATGTAGCAAAGAAGCAGCGCCACATAAGAACTGGCCACAAAAACCTGCGTATTGGATGCCATGGCACCACGCCAAATAGTTGGTCATCGTCTAGTTCCTAAGATGCCGCCATGATACGAATATTGAATAGGCATGCCAGGTAGCTACTACCAGTGACAGTCTCCAGCATTTCAATTGCATCAGAACTTCACTTCAAATCAGCATCTTCAGTGATGCAGGAATTATGGTAACAAAGGCCGGCAAGGAAGCTTTTCTAAGACCTCTGAGTCCTCCCTCGGTATCAGCAGCCGCTGCAAGAAAGAAAGCTCAGGGAAATACTTTTAAGGCTTCATAAAGTATATCCAGTGTAAAGCTTCAAGGTAAAACTGCGCAATCTTAATCAATCTCATTATGGAGAAAAGATATATGCTGCTCATAATTTTTTTGTGACATGAAATATTCATAACATACACCTCCCGGAAAAGTAAACTATGAGAGCTAGCTTCCCTTACATTTTAAGCGTCAAAAATACCTGGAAATGAAACTGCAAAGTGCAATTGCTAATTTGGGAATAGTTCTTTAAAAAGCTGAGTTTCTTGTTATATTTCATATTTGCATACAAGCTCGAAAGTGTAATGCACATATCACAGTAGGCAATTGTTCATGGTATCAGTGAGCTCTCGTATACACCGAAGCAATATTTATGTCTTAATATCGCGCAAGCAAGCTTTTTGAACAACACAATTTTTTCTCATTCTGAAAATGTTGAATTAGGCCAATGCATTGTCAGTTTCTTAACCTTTAACCTAATTCAACGGGTATGATTTTATCATCAGAATTTCCTAACCCTTGACAAATTACGAGATATATTTTTCTTAAAATGATGTAATCGGCTAAAATCATGGTTTTGAAAATGCTATCCGCATCGGAAAGTGAAAGCTGTGATAGAGCTTCCTATCGATAAATTTATATGTACATAAACTGTGTGTATTTTCAGAGCGCTCCAAACGTTTGCATATCCCCAAAAATATACGAAAAATTATGGCCATAAAGCTTGCTGATTGGTTTTGCAGTATCGAAAAAACTTTAGAGGGGCGAGGCACATGCATGACGGGAAATGGCAATGCCCATAGAATGCTGTCGCACGCTGAAGTAATTTGCCTATGGTCACCGGATAGTACAAATTGCTGGGGCTCAAATAAAGCGCTTAAGTAGCATTGGTGTAAAGACCTGCAAGACTTGCACACTGGACATACTTTGCAAGTAACCTTGTATGGCAAATATGTCGCAATGCATTTTAGAATGAGAGCGTGGCATTCCAAGCCCCCGTAGTAGCGAAAGGAGAACACATGCGCATTCAAAACTCGCCTACAATCTACTAGTATCAAATACTGATGTCTTACGTTGCTACGCCCGTTACAGCAGCAATCAAGTTTTAACCTACTTCGATGATTCAGCGGAACGTTGGAATGAGTGCATGCCTAACAGTGAGCTACTTGTAGCCGAATTTTTATCCTCAATTTTTAACACGAAAGTATAACTGCTGCACGAATCACAAAACTATACCTTCGATGTTGCTCAATTTATCAAATGCTAGCTGTAATTACATTATTTGCACTTTCTTAACCAAAAATGAATGTTCAAAGCTTAAGCATTAGTGCTTGAGAAAGCCACCCATGAAACAGTAATCCCTAAAAGTCAAGCATCTTAATCTACACGAATTTATTTTTGCTGACTGTGACGCAGAGACTCGTACCAAGCTTATCACGGCACATGGTCCTTTTTTGGTGAAGTTATCAACTACTACTATGAAGTTGCCATGGTCTATATAACAAAACACAATCTTAAGCAATTAAGTCCACGTACAATTTCATGAGGATTGCTGAAATAAATTGCAAATACCATCAGAAAGGTTCTACTATAATAATCAGCGTACTCTCAGAAAGTGCAAAAGTTTGTGAAAACATCTTGAACTTAGACTGCAATCAGTCATACTGGCTAATGGACTGCGGAAATGGCTTACATTTAAGTTTCCACTCTGGTTCCTGTCAACCCTGACATACCATTGCTCGAAAGGGTCCTCATTTGCTAGTGGGGCTTCTCTGTTTCGCACAGTTGGAGGCTTATCAAATCTATCAGCATCATTAGATACCGTAAGAAATCTGTCAAACTGTAAAAGTAAAATTTTGCACCACTTTAAAGCAAGTTTCCGTGAAAGGATAATTGTGTCAACTTTGGGATAGCTCAAGGTATATAAAAATGCCTTATTCCTCAAACCTTATGATGCAGCATGATAGTTGCGAGACAAATAGAATGAAAACAGTCTGATATACATGATATTAAAACTCAATACATGCCGAAAGACAAGTATCTTGAAGATGCGTTATTTTGCTTCATTGCACTTATTTTTATATTTTCCTTGGAGCAGTTTGTGTATTACACCTGCTAGCGCTGATAAAATATAAGATTTTCAGAGTGGGCAAAATTTTTAACTGCTTATGGTTATTCTATAAATTGCAAATGGTATTCGGTGGTACATTTCCCAAAGAAGCTTAAAGGTCGCCCTAATTCTGTTTCTAGAGGGCAATGAACTATTCAATTACGACCCATTTTTCGCAGGCGTCTGGCACACTGAAAGCACAATGCATAGTGTGAAAGTTCCTTCGTTTATCTGCTACTACGTAGCCGATGCACCCTTTTCCCTTGTTCTTTCAAAGCAGCAATGTTTACATACACTACCCATGTGTTGATTTTGCAAATATAGGTTTGCTCCTCTGCCTTCATTTTACCATCAGGGCTAAGAAAGCACGCTAGTTAGTTCAGCTCTAATGTCTTTAATTAAATGAATGCTCCCCCGAAGTAAATTGGCAGAACTTGTACAGTGCCATAGAGCTTCATAAACTCTCCATACTCGCTAGTTCCCTACCTGCAAGCTGGAGGTCAGTGTTTGATGCTGGTATTGATTCCGCTTTATTACATAGGTAGCCTGCTTATCTACATCTGAAAAGTTCAGTTCCACGACAGATGTCCCTGGCTTCAGCGAGTGCTGAAATTCCATCATGCCAGCTTGGCCAGGTACCCAATCGGTCATATAGTATCCAGTAGGTCCGCTAGCAAATACATACTCTTTCGTTTGCCTTCTCGGCCCAGATGCCGTAAGCTGGCCTAGTTCGGAATTCCAGACTTCTGCAAGTGCATCATCGCTAGTGGTATCTTTTTTTAATTCTCCAGTATATACAGTTGCCATCAAATTCTTCATTTTTGAGCTATCGTTAGCAATTGCATTATGGATAGCTCTTCTAGCTTTTTCCTGGGGTGTTCTTGGGTCGTACACATCCTCTTCAATACCTTCCTGCGTGAACTTAACTGCTTCATCATTGTTGGGAGCTGCTCTCCGTGAGTACTGTCGCGTAGTGCCCCTAGGTTTATTTTTAAGCGATGAAGGTAGGCCAGCGTAGCCATTCAAGTCCACGCTGCGCATCTTCGTGACACTGTTGAAGAATAAAGGCCAATGTGAAATGGTACTTGCGGAGGAATATGATGAGAGCCTGTTGGGTTAACAAGTCATCAAAGGTATGGAACACTTTCCTCAAATAAAGCGCCAACAGCGAAGGTCCAGGATTTAGATGAACTTCTGGGGAACAGTACGGGCCTATATGCCCTTCAGATAACACTCTAAGCTTGCTTCTTTTTCGCCCTTAGTTGCCCGTTGAATTGTTCCTACTGTAAGTAAGGCTGCTGCTTGGGTACCAATAAGGAAAGGGGGCGCAAGCTGCGAACTAATATTACCTGATAGGTTGTGTTTGTTCAGTAGTTTCTGCAGTTTACGAATATGCTTATAGATATTACTAGAATAAAGGAAGAAAATACCCGAAAAAATCTTTTTAAAAATTTCACCTTGTAGCTATGGTAGCAACATAGCTTTGTGTCGGAATATGCTCGTGCACTATTACTGGCTATCTCAAAAATACTTTACATGTTTAGGAAAAATTAGAATAATCTGATCAACCTTGCATATTTCCCTGGGGCATCCGCAGAGTAAGCGTGATTGTACTATTAAGGTGGCGGATATTTGGGATCGTAGTATTAAAGAATACCACAGGAAAATTTTTCAACTTCGAGAGCGTCATGAAGTATTGTAGCTGAAAAAACTGAAAAGGAATTCGTCCACTTTAACAGTACATTTGTAACCCAAAAAAGTTTTTGCCTTTAAAAATATTTGATCACATGAAGAAAACCATTTTAAAACACACTGCTGATAGTAGCAACCTGAGCTCAACTCCTATGTTGCACCGAGCGATTTTTTAACGTTGCAATTGGGACCCGCTAGCAGTTTACTTACAAGCATAAAACTCCATCAAGGCTATTGCTTATGTGAGTGCGTATGAATAACCAAAGCACCACGGCTAATTTTATTATGGAAATTTTTTAACATAATGAAAGTGGTACAAAAAGGTTTCTTCGTCGTATTATATTTTCAGGTCAAAGGAAAATGTAGAGAAAAAATTCAATAGCCACGGTAGCTTCTTGTTAGCCCATCATAGATGATACTATGGTGGTATGTGTTACTTATCGCCTTGTAAGCTAAAGTATGCTCAGCCAACCTTGCAGTACCAGAGTGTTCCGCTAAAAATATAGCTTTTACCGCTTTGCTCAACGCCTTATAGCATTTCGCAGGTACGGTGGCCCAGGCAAACCCTTAGGTCCGGAGGTGAACTAGGTTCAGGTACCAGTTCCCGTAGCGTGTAAGTCCTACTCTGCCCTATATTTCATAGCTACTTTATGATGGTGAGCTATCACTGGTTTAACAGCTTGGGCAGCCAGCGGTAGCACAGCGAAGTCAACAAAACATTTTAACATCGAAGGAATAATCAACATATAGAAATAGGACACCCTGAGGTGCATGGCTTCTTTGGTACACAATGTATACTTAGCAACATTCATACGACTGCTATTCATCCATAAGGTACTGGTAAGAGTAAGTGGTTCACGCTTCTACTAATGTGACTCCAACAGTAAATATATATCTAATTGCTCCTTTAATCGAAAGCCTGCAGGGAGCCTCGAAAATAACTAATTATCTACAGTTAAGATTTCATTTTTATCTGCAATAAGTTATAAAACCTAAAAGTGAATGCAGATGGAACACCATTTTCGATAATATCAGCAAAGTTAACCTTAATGGTTAACCATTAGTAAGAAAAACCCGTGAAGCATGTAATTTTTGGAAGAGGTTTAATTCTCCCCATTTTATGCGCTTCTTAATAGTTATATATGTATTAGAAGTTATAACTGAAGTCCAAGAACAGGCATTTCATAGCGTGCTTCGATGGTTGGCAATGATATAACCAATGTGTAGCGCCTTTAAATACGATTGCTATTCCTCGGAGATAAAGCCCGTTTCATCATACTCCAAGGCAACTGCATAATAATTATGTCTAAAATAATACTTAAAAACATTTTGAAGCTAGGTCCATACTATTTTTATGTTGATCGTAAGAATGGCTTCATCCCTGCAAAGCTATCATTATGAATGCTAGGGTAGAAATTCGCAAGAGATATGAATAAAAATCATTTGCAGAACTGACCCTGAATGGAAGGACTTTCTGCGCGGTGCTGCTTTTCAAAGCTTACCTTTGCAACTCCTAGATGTACCCTGTAACTTCTTTTGCTCAGCTGCGGCCGCGCCAACCAGCGTCTAAAATATGTATAAGGTAGCTTAATTGCTTATTCTTGTTTGTCAGGAAAAGGGGTAACCCTTAATAAAGAGCATGCTTTCGTTTTACAAAGGGATTTGATGCGATAAGCAGTACAGCCTGCATGCTCCTATGCTAATGTTCTGCACTGGGCGTTGTGCCTCACGAGTAAAACCGAGAGGGTTCATCCCACTTACGTATGACAGCCTGTTAACCTACTTTTGGACCGTGTTTCCACCTGCGACATATGGCGTCACACGCGGCGCAGTGGTAATGCTCTAGCCCGGGGAAGGCTTTCAGTATCCTTTCATATCGAATACAGGCTCAGACCCTTAAAATATTACCCCATTTTTCTGAGAGTGTAATATGTGCCGGATTACTGGGAATAGCTTAACTAGGCCGCCGTGGTGGTTCCTTCGTTTTTTATATAATTACCCTGGGTAGGCTTATAGATTCCTACACTGGACTTGCCCAAAGCTAAGGTTTAGCGATTTTTCTGGTTTGAGCGCAACGCTGAATCCTTTAAGGAGTTTTGTTCCTTATACGTTTCCAACGTAATTATACAGCCGATTCCTAGTCTTCATACGTGCTTACCTTAAGAATCATGAAGCAACGCTTCGAGTCCACCTTTCTCCAGTTCTTCTACGTGCCATATCCTGCCCTGGAAATTGAATTATGGGGTAAATAGTTCTCAGGAAGTCACCCAGAACATAATAAATCACCTTTACCATTTTTTCATACATCAGACCACCGGGTTTAGAAGAGGCTACTGTTCAGTGCGCCGGTGGCATACCCCTCAAGCGGTGAACACGTACTTTCCATGCCACTTAATCATAATAGTTCATTATGTAAGAATCCTAACCTCCACTATCAAATTGGATAAATATTTTATCACAAAAAAGCGTACCGGTGAAGCCTTACGCCGACGGAGAGAGTTTTCGTGTTAGTGGTTTTGGAGCCAGCTGGTTCTGGGTCGCCGAAAACACCCACTCGGCTTACAACTATTTTCCGCCATGCTTGCATTGTTTCAGCTATTGCCACGTCAACATGTAGCTGTATTCAAAGATAACTGAGGCCAAACTTACTAAAAAATGACATATTTTCGCTTGCTATTCCAGCAGGTTGCGAAGTCTAACATTTCTCCGCGAGCATTACTTAGCGTAGTAGCATGCTGTACTCCACTGATATATTATAAGCTTTGAATTGGCTTTGCCTTAATGCTTCGATTGGGTTTAGTAGTGAGCTAGTAAGGTTAAAAAGTACGCTGAATCTATTGCGGTGATAGATTTACTTTTGGAACATTTTCTAGGCCAGAGAAAAATAATCACTTTCAATTTCGGCGAGGGTGTGTAATAAAATACAGCTCCAAAAAATTTTCAGCATCCCCACCCGGATCCAGTTATGCTTTATTAAGTGCTCTGATATTTTGTAAGCTAGTGGGTATGAAAATAGTGAATGCACTTCCTTTCACAGTTCCATGCGTCAAATAAAGCTTTGACTATGATTGAATTTTCTGTTCTTATAGCTCGCCATACAAAAAACGCGTTAACAAGTTACCCGACACTTCCTGCAACAGAAGACTATTTTATGCCAAGCAGTTTCTTACCAAAAAGCAGTATCATGTTTTCTTTTATCCAAACTCGAATACTAGTCATTTTTTAGTAAGTAGTGTCTGCGCTCATGGCTCAAGTCGAACCCCCAGCAGGGGTATGCTCCACTCGACTGGCTGAGATGAGCTTTTATATACCTAACAGTGCAAAAAGATGTGGCACAGGATGCTACCAACACTTAGCTCTTAAGGATAACATTAGAGAACTCTTCACTGCAGTTTCTTCTGAAAACCAAGATTCTCCAAAGGAGTTAAAATCCTGCAGAAGGATTACTGGCAAGAGCCCAGCTGAATTCGAACAAGGAACGGCGGGAGTCCCATCTGAGACTCTAAATGAAAAATATTTTTCTCACAATAGCAAGCAAGCTCATTACCACGGAAGTGCTTCCGTGTCTATCGCTGGAGCCTTAAATGCGTGGAGTGCTGCGAAAGATGACTGGGATTCAAAGGAGAAATTGGCTCTGCAAAAGCTGAGGTCAAAATCTCTTCTTGAGTACGTTCCCAGATGCTCCATTAATGAGGCTTTTTATACGCAGTGCGTCGTTACGAATCACAAAACGGGGAGGAGTGAGCTTATGGCCGCACGAAGGCCAGGAAAAGCCACTGCCGAAGTTCGGCTTGAAGACCTCGATCTGTATGACCAGAGGCGCCATACCCACACCGGCTTCGGCGGACATCTTCAAACTGGGATTGAGTCATCATACGTGGTAAGTGAGATATTATAAGAGTTCGCACCACGAGAAATTAATCAAAAGTTCATTGGGCTTTTCTCAAGTTTGATCTGAAGCTTAGAAAAGCCTGAATAGGATAGATAGCATAGTTGCGAATGTATTGCATGTAGGGCAGCATGCGCCCCTATTGGGTGATTAACTACTGGAATATACAAGTTTAACCCGAATAAGATTACACATGAATCTCAAGGCAACGAACTCATTTATTGGATGGCACTTACTGCTATTTTCCCTGACAGGGTGCTTAGGCTTCATCTTAACCCTGACAGGGTGATGGCGCTGTTCATGACAAGTACCTGAACCTGCATACTTCAATGAAAACTACATGGAATTGTGAAATCTAACGAATGATATCGCATGTTAGGTGCTGCAGAGAAGCGTATGAAAGTAACATGATTGCACGATTCTAAATCATTAACGTAGCTACAGAAATAGTGAAGCTTCCACTACCCGATGCCAGCCATAAAATTCATCGAAATTCTCGAGACTTGTTTCTCTACAGGGGATGGTAGGTAACGAATCGCGTAGCCTGAAGCAGGCGAAGCGGCTGACCAGCTTCACCCCTCTCAGCGCAGAAATGCGCGCTGCCCAGCTGTGCTGCGAGGAGGTAAAAAATATTCTCCTGTTCCTGAGTCGAATGAGTGACCTTTAGATTACTCAAATATTTTAATGCAATTTAGATTACTTGATGGTCTCGAAGTGAGAATGTCATGTAGTGTATTTCCAGCTTGGTTGGTGTGCTGCTCTCTATAGACAATGGTAATACCAAAGGAAACTAGCTCATTGCTGCTTAATGCTGCAATACGCACTGAAAATTTACAACACAACTTCAGTAGTGACGTTTACGCTGATACACATACTTGGCAAAAAAGTAAGGTCGGGACATAACGTAATTTTACTGCTTATTTAAGTTTTTATGAAACTAAGCTTTTTGCTTCTTCCCATTGTGAAAGGAAGCGGAGTAGGAGTGCAGCCTAACGGATTATCGAATGTATTCATAAAACTCGAGTGAACATTACAACTTAAAATTTGCATCTCAGAATTGGTTGGTTCCAAGCAGAGGAGCAAAATGGCAGAGATTTCTTGGACCAACCAAGAGAAAGTTTCGAAGCATATGGTCTCAGAAATTTTCGAGGGGTGTCCAAGGAGGCTTTAAATAATCTTTCTGCCCCACCGTATCAGAACGAATTTAGAGAAAATTTCAAGCTTTAAACTAATGTATTTTTATCCGAGAAGCTAAAAACTATCCAATTCGTATTACGACGCTACGAAGCTTCATAGCAAAAGCTTAGTTTCGGATCCTCATCTTTCTACCAGCTATGAGACAGCTGCTTTTATAAATAGTTGACTATGTAACTTTGCCTGCCTACGTGAACTCTGAAAATCATGGGATGCGGTATTCAAGTAAACAAAGGAGCTTCTTGTAACTTCTCTAGTGTTGGCTACTTAACTATCGGGAATGCGCACAAAATTGAAGGACTCAGTATTGCATGCTTTCCCACGATACTCTATAAAGTACAAACAAGCTGAGAAGTCATGGTGAAGCTGATATATATATTACTTGATTTTGGTTTAGGTAATTACATAGCTCACGAGCTAAGCATATAGATGTATCACGATGAACAAATTTTAATAAATTCGATGAATTTTTTGAAGGAAAGCTTTATTAAGGGGAATTTTTTTTCTCGTAGCCTCTTGCTGCTCTAAAAAAAGCATGTTACGTTTTCTTTAGATGGCATGTTTAAAATGCCACAAGTTTTTTGAGAAGTACTAAGTGATTCGCTTTTCTGTTGTTGCTTGAATAGAATGTGGACTCCCCATCTATAAATATAAAGACATATAGTGACAATTGATGTTAAATTCTAATATACGTTAGTGGTTTAAAAAAGTTTACGTAAGACGTAGCGCAGTATCTAATCTAAATTCAGGGCTTTTTAAAGCTTTGCTAGACAATTTAAGGGGCACCTACTTTCAGTTTACCTTGTCTTTTAAGCGGTAAAAATGTGTGGAAGTGATCAATAGGACCAATTTTTTTTCAGTATTTCCATTTTCAACTATCTCTTTATTACAAAGTAAAGACATTATGTCATTAACTAAGCAACTTCAGAATTTTTTTGGAGTTCATATAAATAATGTGGCGGATGGAAGTGGCACACACCTTTCATGTACTTATTCCCGATTTTGTACGAAAACTGAAAGAATACCGCTTACAGCAACTTCTTTAAAGAAAATTGTTTAATAGCTATTTCTTTGACCAAGGGGGTTGCGACCAGGGTTTATTAAGAGGTTATACACGCTAGCGAATTAAAATTGAATTCTAACGAAGCATTTATTAAGATATTTTTACTTGTCTGGTGTAGATATTCTTGAGCTAGGAATAATTTTTACGCGTGCAGATACACTGGTGGTATTAATAACTGTGATTAAATTAGGCAGTCATTACAGGCTGCTTTTATTGAAGTAGAGCTCATAAGCATCATAGTACAATCACCACGTTACTTCCTTCCGACTTCGCGGCCTGCACGGAAAGTCCTGGTATGGCGTAATACAACCTGATTGCTTTGTTGCGCGGACGTTTTAACTTTAAGATTGCACGCGTGCTCGCGTTTTCACTGCAAAAAAAGAAGTTACAGGTGACTTAAGAGAACACAACATCCCATGAACTATTGCTAAAATTAGTTCGTAGCTATCTACATGGATCTATATCTTTGTGCTTTCTCAAGGTAGCTTTTTTGTCTGGAAATCTGCGCTGCTATATGCCGATAGGTAGTTTATGCCTTGATCTGAGACAGCTTTCCAAGAAATAGGTATTTGAACACCTTTCGAAAGCTGAGGGAGATCCTAGTGAAATAACGTCAGCCAGCACAAGCTATTCTCCAACGCTTCTCAAATGACTTATTATAGTTCCCTTAACCTAGCTTCTACTACTGCTTTCAATATTGTATATACTACGAGTATTTCATGGCAGCTAATTTTGGCTGCTTAGTTTTGAGCAAATTTAGGAAATGATAAATACAAAGTAAATAAAGTGTAGTGCTCACCTTCAAAATTATGATATTTATACTCAGAGGTGGCCAACAAGACACCGAAGGGGTGGCACGACAAGTACCACTATTGGCGCACCTCACTTTCCAAGCCAGATATTTAATAAAATACATGCTTTCTAATTTGGTGCAGGCTAAGGACTTAATTGTGCAATGCCAAATAGTCACGGGGCTTTGATAGAGGATATAGAATACAAATATAAAATAAAGAGTACTGACTTTCCACCCTAGCAAAAAACCGGTCAATGTTCACTTTCACTGAGGTACAAATATGATCAATAGCATTAATTTACACCTGCAACCGGGGCGAGTTATAACAAGCAGAAATCTTCTAGCCTTTTATGCCTCATGGAGTTTTGTGGGAAAGAACCCAAATGGTTGCAATGTCGCCGTTTAAGGCAGAGTTTCTGAATATTTTGGGCAGTACGCCAAATCTACATCATAGTTTATCTTCAACCTGAAGAGGCATAGCATTACAGTAATTCATCGTGCAGCAATGTGGCTGCGTCCATGGACTCAACTCCTGCTAGTAAAAATTTTAGCAAGAATTGCATGGCATCCACCTCATTTAGGAAGCTTCCAAAAATACTTTAAAAAATTACTCGGAAGACATGCGAGGTGGTGTACGAGCTCTAGTAGCATCAGCGAAAGATGCTGGACATTCTGTGAAGAGGACTTACACAAACTGCAGGGGCTTACTTCTAGTCACCTGCAGAATCAACTGCGCGGTCGGCTCCATGATTTAGACAGGAAAAAGCTGTCCTCTGTTTCGTTTTTTAGTTTTTAGCTTTTAAGCTTCTGCTTTCAAAGCTATTTCTCTCTAGTTTTAATATGGTGCACGACAATGCTAAGGGACTCAAGTGCAAAAATAGTCGACGAAATATCTTAAATCGATAGCTTCTGCGTTTCCTTGGAGAAGAGTGACACTTCACGCAAGCTACATAGAATAACAGAAAGGGGCATGGGATAAACGCATATGGAATTTGTATATTCGCTGCTAAATCATGCGTAAGAAATAATCAGCTTGCCATGTTTCTCGCTGAGCGTCGTATCTATTGCCTCCAATTTTTCTGGTGTAAAAACTGGCTGCTTGCTTGCAATTTTACTTGCAGAGTCTTCTTGGTAGGGGTCTGACTTGGCAGTCAGGTTAATTACAATTTAGAGCTTTATTACTTCATTACTTTATCAAGACTGGCCAAGTTTTGGCTATTCCATAACCGCTGGTGTATAATGCTCAGATTTCACCTGTCATCTTTCACTTTTTTCTTTCGATACTGAGGCTAACGCAGAAGTACCATGCGCAAGCTCAGAGCTTGCTTTTAGTCTGCATATACCATTATACACACTGCCGAACTTGAGTGCCTTGCAAAAATTGCAATGAGGCACTATTATTAAATGCACTACGATAAGCGAGAATAATGGCTACCTCTAAATCGTTATTCAACAAAATTGAAGCCAAAATCTTTGTTCACCAGAAAAGTAGCCAAAATTTTCACTCCTCAAAGAGGTGACCCAAATGGTTACTCACTAGGATGTCAGCCAAAAGTCCTATTACAAACGAATCCGTACTTTGTCAAGATAAGGCTACACATATATAAAGATGCTCTTTATTCCTAAAAATAAAAATAGCAAATACAGTATACTGCAAATGCTGTGAATAATGGGTGCGGTTCTGCTGTAGACGTAGCATCTGCAGTACATTCATAATAACGTGCTCTGCATTTTCGCATAAGAATATGATCCAAGCTCTCCTACTTTGCCAGCTTTATTACATTTATCACCGCCCTCTTAATCGCTGCTGGCTTCTTGGGCTTTATCTTAAAATGACAGTCTTGTTACCGCATCTGTACCTCAAATGTTTTCAGCCATTTTATTTTTATGCTGCTAGTATCCCTCTGCTTCCTTCGGTGGTGGCATGCCACTCTTCTCTTCCTGAATTTTTCAAGACAGGTACCAGGAGCCGATCTTTTGAGCCCGTGACACTTTAACGCTAGCTCACGACTCGCGGTTTCAATAGCCTAGAGTCCGACGTGCTGAGTACTCAACTACTCGTGCAGCCTATCGGACTTTTCAATAGCAATAGTTCCCTAGGATCCACATGGAACCTAAACTAAGTTGTGATACTTGAGAGCTAGTAAAGCCACCTCGTCGTAGTTCCATCAAAAGTCCTGACCGGTGAGAGTTGCGGCTAACTTTTCTTCTCTTTTGTTTGGTGCCAAATTGAAAATGACTTTTGATACCCTGGTTAATTCCGGTAGAATTTGTTTGCTTTCCCTTAGGTATATGTTTATCTTGGGTACTCAACACAGCCCACCAGTCAGGTACGAGTCAATAATGACCATGAGCAATGTTTTAAAGACTAAACTCGCATTTTTTTCCAACTTTGATTAAAAACCGGGAACCTGGATAATACTTGGCGTTTTTAAATGGTTCAACTCGCCAGGTGGCAATTTGAAATCTTGTTGTCTTGGCGTGCGAGAGGTACCTTAGTCTAATAATAGCGTTCGAACGTACAATCAAGGGGTGCTGTCTTTCAACTTCTTGACCAGTGATAGATGATAAGGGAACCTCGGTCTGCATGAAATCATCTTGCCAAGTGAAATATTATTTTTGAAAACTTTTTTCGCCAAAGTACAATACAGGAGTCGGTGCTGGCATACCGCATATCGATATGAAAAAAGGAAATCTTAATTATATTGAGAAGCCAAAGGGGTTTTCGGTTATACTTTATAAATTATTCCCCTTTCTTGATTTATTTTCTTTCGCTATTGATGGTTGAGGAGCTAGTTTTGGTTTTTTTAAGGGCGCCCAACCGGCCCTCGAGCTCACACTTACGATTATGACTGTGCGCATAGCTGATGTCCTTCAATTCTTAATCGGCTTCATAAATTATTTGCTGGTGTGCTGGTCTATTCCTAAAGGGTATTTATGTGTTTATAGTGTATTATAGCATGGTACTCCCCCTAGAACTTCCATTACCTGCCTTTGAGGTTGTGGAAATATTCTTTCCTGATGAAGGTGAGTTAATTTTAGTTTCAGTATATGTTGGTACGATTTTTTATAGGAGATAATATTTCTGATAATTGTGGCAGTGAACATGGATACTGGCTTATAAGGAACGGGTAATCGCCTATATATATGCGGATGCCAATAATGGATTAGCATGAATGAGTGATGAGCCATTACAAGCCGTCCTTAAAGCATAGTGGAGGCTACTTCTCGCTATAGGCTTTCATAGTAGTAATTAAAACAAAAGGGTCGTGACCTTGCTTAATTTCCTGCTGTGAAGGCATATAAGCAACGTAAAATATTCCTTTAGAGCTAATTATTGTTTCGACATGGGGCTCGAAGAACACTTGGTACTTCGCACCTATAAATATTTCCGGGAGCAAAGTGCAGGCTCCTTAGATTTTCTGAAGGAATTATATTTTTTCTTTTTTTTGAGTCCTTACATTGAGTATATCTATAATCTAAGCTTTTTTTTGCGTATGGTTCTAAATAGCAGTTGTTTTGTGCGACAAACTTGAAGTGAAGTCTTTTTTGTATCAAACTGTTGCTGATTATGCTAATCAGCAAGGTTAAATAGCTCTTTATCTTGCTATTCACATCTGTACGTCTGCTTTTAAGTAAAAATTAGTACTATAACAAGCTTAATATTTTGAAGCCTTGCACTCACTCAGAGCCTTGGGAGGGAAAAAATATTTTCGGTCATGAGGTATCGATATAACCATGGATTCGGGCGGCTTGAGCGATGACGTTCTTGGTATAAGAGGTTTTATGCGTAGTCACTCACCAAGGGCAGAAAGCAGCGTGCCAAACGTTCCGCCTGCTTGGTGGTATTTAGATGCCCTAAATGAGGGCTTTCAAGATTGGGTGTACGTAGAAAGGCTTCGAAAGTCTGGAAAAAAAGTAGGGAAATCAAGAGGTTCTCTGCATAGAAGTCCTTCTTCTTCGTCCTCGTCTTCTTCTTCTGACTCTAGAATAGAGGAGAGCTTTGTAAAAATTGAGATAGATGACGCTTTTCCTGGAAAGTATCATGACGTGAAATTAAAAATAACTGATCCCTACAGTTATGATGGCCGATTAATCGAAGGAGCTGCTGAATCAAGCAGCGATGATGACAAAGATTTAACTATAAATGAGCATACGCTGTTCTGCGCAGAGTTCCAAGCCATGTCAAGTCAATTGGAAAGCGCAACAGCTATGATCAATACTAGTAATATTTCGAGTAATTTGTTTGACAGCAAGGCTTATGATGTTAGTTGCAGTTCTTCAGAATCCCAGCAACGCGGGGATTTTGATATTGAGATAGCACCACGTATAAAGATTGCTTATGGCCATTTTGAAGCTGCTCCGTCAAGACTTTTTGATACTAATTTTCCATCGAATCATAGTGGAGCAACCTCGATAGGTACAGCCAGATCATTAGGAAACCCTCTAGCAACTTACACATCAAATGATAATAATGAAGCGCAGGAATTAGTTACTCAACCTATGATCAATGAGGAAGACGTGAAAACAGGCAAAGCAATGAATCTTTATAGAGCTTGTACAATGTCAGATAGGCGCATCAGACGAAGTATGATTCTCAGAAAATGCAGCGATACTGCTTTCAGAGAGAATATGAATAGATGGCGGCGTGAAGTAACTGGTTTCAGACATGATCTAGAATGTCTTAAGCAATTTAATCAGATTATAGGAGATATAAAAGTGTATTTTGCGGCAAATTTTAACGAACTATGTGTTTTCCTTTTTTTAGACATCAGGGCCTGCGATCCTCGATCTAGCTTTCTATTGAGGCAGTTACTGGACATAATACGGCAGCGTAATCCGCATTCGCTACAGCGGAAAATCTATTGTTTTCATGGTGACCAGCCATGTTCTCTCGGATACATGAAGTATTTAGCCAGTGTCTTTGGCCGTTTGCTTGAAAACTCAAAAATTGAGGAAATTTTCAGCCTTCGTGATGCTTCAGATTTGTCCCAAATCTTTATTGAAGATAACAAGGGAACTTTGAAAACTTTATGTTTGGTCCGCAATGGTAATACTGCTACCGTTCCAGTAATTATTTTCGAAAAGGCTGATCTCCTGAGTGATTTAACTCGTTACTGCTCCCCAGAGGTCTCGTATGAATATGGGATCAATGATCTCATTTTCTACATTTTTAAGTCTGGCCCTGAAGAGCTATTATTATTTCAATGGGGTGTATCTGATTTCCTACGCTCAATGAATCTTAACTTATTCTTAGGGATGCCAAAAAATATGCTGATGACAAAAAAATTCAGTCTCAAGCCCAAAGAAAAAAAAGTGGCTGTCAAACGTTTGCAACGTTCAAGCACTTCCAGGAATGCTGAAAATTTCATGCGGCCATCAATCTTACTTTTGAATGGGGATCCAAATAGAACCCTAGCTCACCAGTACTACAGCTGGGTCTTGGTAACCAGTAAAAAATTGACCTTGAAAGAATGCTGTTACAATATTTTGCTCAATGTACTTCCATCAATTGGAAAAGAGCATCAAATGGTTACGAATCTACAGCTTTGTTGCTCACCCGGAATGCCTACGGATGCTTCAAGGGCTTTACAAAGGTTAATAGTCCTTGAGTTGGCTCACTTTTTTGCTAGGAAATTTGAAGGGCATTCCGTCAAGGCTTTTTTGTGCTGGCCAAATATGTTTTCAACATTATTTTGGAAGCTTGAGAGTGATTTTATGGGAATCATTAAGGCAGAGATAGCTCGAAATTCAGTTCATCCGTGGCTTTCAACTGATTTGAATTGGAAAAGAAATCCACCGTATTTAAAGTCGAAGTTTCGAAATGAAATGGAAAAAAACGAAAGTTACAGCGTTAAACCACTTGAAAGGAGGGCTCTGCATCGAAAGTGCGCTGATAAGCACGATTTTGCTTCTTTGAAGTGGAATAGGAAGTGTTTTATTCCTTACGCAAGTTCAGGTACTGCTACTAGTAGGGACCCGCGTTCAATGGGGATTTTATTGCTGCTGAAGCCTTTTAAGAGTTCTTACCTAGCGTCATATTCTTTACAGCAGCTGAAGCACTTTGGAATTAGCTTTAAAATTTTTTACAGAAAACAAACCTCTGCATTTGAGGATTATAATGCTGCTTGCTCGAACTACTCAATCATTTCTATTGAGAAAAATCAAAAACACTTACAGCGAATGTCTTTCCCGTTGCTCAAGTTGGGGTAAGTACCTAATCGAACCACATAAATTTAGAAGCGATATATACAGTAAGCGTGTGTTTTTGATGCATGGCTAACTATTTCACCAGGTTTGCTGAATAAATCCTGATTACTTTCATGAAATGAAGTACCAAGAAAAGTCATGGGTAACTGGGACGTCTTACTATGCTTCTTGGATTCGTAAGAGAAGCTATAGTAAGGAGAGTTTCAAGAAAGCCTTTAGATGCTTATAAAAGTTCCAGCAGTACCAAAATAGCAGCATTTTTGCTAATGTATCTATGCATTTTATATGCCTATTTTAAAGTCGTATTATATCGCTTTTATTGGTGTTTTGCTTAGCGAAGACTTGAAAGCTTTATTTTTTTGGTGGGCTTTAAGATTAAACAAAGATTTCTCCGTTAGTTTATTGTATTTAAGGCTTCTATGATGACTAAGCTATCTTATAGTTGTAGCAGTAGTTTTTATTGTCAATTTGTTGTATGAAAGCGTTAATTCCAATTTACAATTTTTTTTGTGGCAGTTCTATGCTTGGCCTTAGCCTTCATGAAAAAATTAAGTCATTTTGACCACGAAAAGTTGCTTATTTATACACTTCAAGTATAAAGCCCATGTTACTGTTTTTTGAGCTTTCTCGTTAGTTCTTGATGTGGAAGCCCTTACTTTTCTAATTTTTCATATTTCACCCATTAAATTTAATTTCTTCATTATTTTTAGTTCATTACAAGGAAGACACTTTGGGCTTGGGCTTTATACCATGCTGATTGACCCTCAGAGGCAGAAATCCCAACTGGTTTCTGAAACATTCTGTGGAAGCCTATGCAATGCTTGTGAAGATCCTAAGTATGAGCTTACTACTGACCTAAAATTTTTGCAGGATGAAGTTTCACACGTAATAGCTGATATTTTTCGTGGCTGTGCATTAACAGTTATTCTTCCAAAAGGAATTCTAGGTAATACAATTGGACTTTTTGATTTTTCCGCCTCAACAGAAAGGTGGTCATTAATCTTTCCAAAGGTGCATTTTCCAAATTTTTCAAAGAAGCTTAGCATTAGTAACGAAGTTCAAGCAGCATCAGCGTCGGTGCCGTCGTTATTAGGGCTTGATTGGGCCTCCAAATCTTCTTTGAACGCTCAAAGCTTCATAAATCCATGGGAAATAGATATAAATTGGCCTAATAAAGCCTTTTCGCGTAGCTTCCCGCAGAGCTGCAATGCCGATAGCATGAAAGAAATTTTAAAGCCGTTGACTGCTATTGATTCTGCGAGTATTGGTGAAATTTTTTTGACACCGGAGTCTCGCGTTAGCTCACAAAATGTTGTTTTTAGTCATAAGGACAACACTACTCTAGACAATCATTTAAACATTTTACAAATTCCGGATTATCTTCCTTGGTGGACAGTAATAGTAGGATGTGCAGAGTTCTACAAATTATCCAGGAATTTAATGGAGCGCCTCGGCATCGATAAATATCCACCTGTATTGGATCGTCAGTCTTTATTTACTCAGTATTTACATACTTTTAAAGGTATATCAAGTACTCACTTAGAACAGTTTGTATATAAGTACATGTCACTCATGTCAGCAGCTGCGGCACTAGCGGCAAACCGCAAAAATAGTACCTTCCAGCCTTCGATTAGCAGTGATAATGCATTGAGTTTCAGGAATGATTATAGTGCAGAAATTATCACCGCCAGGTTGTGCCTCTCCTATATTCTAGATCCTCTTATTTGTATTCAACTATTTGTTCCGCTGCTGCAATTTTATGGCCAGAAGCAAGAAAAAGTACTGGATGCACCCTTTGTCTCCGAACGACAAAATATAAAGATACCCAATAGTATATACTTTCGCTGCTCTTCTCCACAGGGAAGCGTACTTGGGCCTAACGCCGGGTACATCCCGGCTAGAGAGCTAAGAATATCTTACGATGCTGCGCTGACTCCGTCATTAGAGAATCATCTACTTCAAAATACCAAAGGGGGAGCTAGAGTGTTAATATGTGGCCATGATCATTGCGAACTAGGAAATGAATGCCAAACTTGCTCGCCTAAAAAAGGGGAAAATTGGCATGTTTTTAACCCGTGGTTCATTAGTGGCACGATATCTCGTGCTTTTTCAGCCTCTACGCTTGAGGTAGCTCCTTCCTGTGTGGTCACAGCACGTATTGCACAGCCAAAGGAAGAGTTAAAGGAGGAGGATGATTTTCTAGGTAGCCACATTGTGAAACCTGGCTTAGAACTGCAGCTTACTCATTTGCGACATCAATACATTTTGGAAAATGACAATGTTACCTCATCTCTAGGAGCACCACGCAGCCATCCTACTGACCAGCAGAATATCTTTGAGGCTCGTAGCAAACTTGCTTACAAGAGTATTTGGATGAATTCTTCCAAATTTGGAGTTCTAAACAAAATTTGCGCCCAAGCACTCTTTAGCGGTCGGGATGGTGTCACTGCTATGTTGTGCACAGACAAAATTCCCTGGACGCTTCATAACTGTCTGCATAATACGTCATTTTGCGTAAAGATAAGCTCCAACTTAGTCTTTTATTCTAAGGACGTGCTCCTATTCTCACCTCTAAGTTGCACTTCACCGATGTTTTTGAAATTGCATGAAAGCTCCTTGATGACCTATCCTATCCTGAAGAAGGATGCTTTAGAACTTAATAGATCTGGTACATTTTCAGGTGGAAAAGACACAGAAGTACTATTAGATCGGATCTTTGGCAATTTTGAGTTCCCTCCAACTTTTTTTGCAAAATTACTATTTCAAAGGCATGGTCCCAGCGTGCTTTCTGAGCCTTTTTCGTGCCACTGCGATTTCATGTTTTCCAGAAATTTATTGGCTCAAGCAGCTCGCAGCAATAGCGAGAGACTTTGGTCTATGGCGTTGAAGTCAAGAAAGTTTGATAATGTAATGAGTTGGAATGCTAAAGCTAGAATGGCTAAGACTGCATAGCTGGTAAGCAAGAAAAAATTTAGCATCCGTTTTTCGGTGAATTAGTATTGCACACAGGCCGGCGTTTTATTGGAAGAACTTTTCAAAGTAAATCTACTGAAGGTGAATATTTTTTTGTTTTGGACTTCGTCCCTATGCTGCATGCTTATTATGAGGAAGATTGGTTTCTTTATATTTTTTTTGGAATTTATATGCGTATAATTCACCGTCATCATTGCTTTTCATTTTGTTAAACTTGTATTTGAAAGACGGAAAAAAATCCTACAAGTAACCTTTTATAACATATTTTTTAGTACACTTACTATACGTGAGATTTTACTAGCTCGTCCTCTTGCTTAGCTAGTAAGCTGTGAATTTATTTTGGCTAGCTGCTGATTGAGGCGGAAGATTTGATGTTGAACTTATTATATATAAGAGAAGACTGCCCAGATGAGCGAAATATTTGTGATGTCATGCATTGTATTTCTACAACTTTTAACTTTGTGCACTCTTTGATTTACTCTTCAGCCACGGCACTTTTGCATTCTCATTCATTTTTACTTTTTTTATGCATATGAGGGTTTGCAGCTAATATGTGCTAGTACGCAGAGAGACTTGTTTGTCTTTATTTAATATGAACTATTTGCTCAGTAGTCTGCTGCCATCATTTTTCTGCCTGTAAAAATAAAGGAAAAGATTGTCGCTGCTTTTAGCCTTGAAACTTATCTGTGCTGTATCAGCACTTTGTGTTTTTATTTGGCATGTTGTACCGTTTTAATACCTTTCGAAGTATGATTGCCCCTGCACTCGAATTTGCGCACACGGCTGTTTTTTTCTATATTTTGGTTTCAGTACGTGATTTGCTGTACCTCTAAGACTCTTCAAATGATATGAGAATTTGTCCTGTGCCTGTGTGCTGTGCAATTTTTTCTGCTACACTGTTTTTTTTTATTGGTCTAGGCAATCAATGAACCAGTTACTTTGGTTTTTTTTTCTAAATCAAACTGAGCGATACAGTACGATTAGAAGTGAATTATAGCTAATTACTGAATACTGCTTTGCTTCAATTACTTGAAAAAAGGGTTGAATTTTTTTGCCATCCCTATCTTTTACCACCGGGTTGAGAGTTTTATAGCACTTTTTTCTGGTACAATCATTGAAATCTTTGAGTTGCTTCTTTTATTTTTTAAATAGAGCTAGTCAATACCTTCAGTGAGCCAAATTGGATTGCTACTCCTGAGATTAAAATGGCTTGTTAGCGGCGTGCTTATTTGAGCATTTCAGTCACTCCACCTTGAATAACTGCAGTATGCTTTGATGCTTCTTAGTGAAGACTGCTTGTTTCTGTTTAATGAGTTATCATGATTTCTCACTTTTTTTTTGGTTTATATGTAGCACTTATGATACTCTGTGAGCCACTGTTCAATTTTTTGTTTTTGAAATTTTGCGTGTCAAGGAAGAAGATTTTGTAAAATTCTTGTCATTTTTTCAAATATCCCGATGGGAAAGTTTTTTTTATCGGTATACTATATAAATAGATGACGTCATTTCAAGGGACTGAAGTCTTAAAACTGAATAGTTAGCTGAGCTACTTCCCATTCGTTTGGAAGTGATTTCCTCTACTTCTAAATCTGCAATTTTTGGCTCCTATAATCTGTTTTAATGACCTTTACCTGGGTTTTGCGCTAATTTTATTTATGCGATGCCTTCCTTCTACGTAGTTTGCAAGTATCAGGGAAATCAGAATTTGTGTTTTTTAATTTGTATGGCGGTCACCAAAGTGTTGAGTAATTTTGGCTATCAGGAAGCAAAGGCCTAATATCGCCTATATTTCTAATTAAAGTCTTTCCAGCTTGCGCTTTTTTTGCAAGTACTACAGCTGAGGATGACCTAGATGATATTATAGTGCTTGGAGAACACACTTGAATATTGGCGAATAGTTGCGGCTAGGCAGATTTTTTTTGTCGGCCTTTTCTTTTTATTATTTCTTTATACTACCTTGGGGAATTTCAAATGTAATCTACTTATGGAATATGGCAGCACTTTTAAAATTATGTAAAAACTTTTTTTTGAGCAAAAAAATTTTGCTTTAAACAAGGTTGTGCTTTGGAAGTGGGCTGGAGGGCTTTGCTGCGTTACCTCTTAACTATAGCTTATATGGATTGTTTCAATAAACTCCGGTGAAGGCAAGCATCAATTTTGAGAAGCGGAAGGAAGTATATCATGTAATGATGTTTGCAGATTTTGTGCAGAAAAGGTTTCGATCTGGTATTTTTATTGGGAGTAGTGTTCTTTGAATGGCACTTCTTTTTGCTGTCCAGAAGGTTTTTATTACTTTAAGTCATGGGATAATTGCTCACTTGATACTATTGAGGTAATGAAGTAGGCATTGTTTTCCATAGACCTTTTTTTTCCTGTTTATTGCCTTGTTCACGGGATTTGGGATGAAAGCCATTGAAGGTAGTATATTCTTTTTTAGCCTAAAAAAATGACGCTTGATATCTAAAAACAAATGCTTCACAGTTTTTTTTTTAACGTTCTTGATTTACCAACAAAAGCAGTGTGTTTAAAAGTTAGAATATATCGAGAAGGCTCTCCAGTTTCCATTTTTTCATTGAGAGAACGCTACCTTCTACTAAAGTCTGCCTATTAAGTGCAGTCAAACTTCTTTGAGCTGTGAGAAATTGTTTGAAAGAAGGTTGAAGGACCGATGAAAAATTTAAGTTAATATAATTCCAACGCGAACTGGATGGCTTTACTTAGCTATATTGATGATACCCAACGGCAGAGTAGTTAAATATACTGCTTTACAATTCTAGCATTGGCCTTGCTACTTGAGTTCCCACATCTAGACTATTTTATTAAAATTAGTCGCCAAAAAGCGTGGAACGTCGTATTTTCCGTGTTTTGATGAATTTTGGTATGCAATCTTCATTCTTTTATCTGTGAGCTTTATGTTTGAATGATTTTTTCTGGGTTTATGTTCATGAAGCTTACAGCTTGCGAGCGCTAGTTAGATAATGGCAATAGGACTCTGTACGCTTCTTTTTTTTCGTTTTACCTATAATCATAAAATTTTAAGTTCTTAAAAGCTTATTCACAAAGACTCGCTTCTGAAGTCTATCTTTGCTTCATACTCTAACGTAATAAGACAACGAATTTAGGTGCAACTTCTTTGGAATAATCACTAGATGAAGTTGTAGTTCCGGAGTAATTAATTGCTGATAGTTATGATGAATTTTGTGTTATGGCTTGAAAATAGCTTGGAGATTCTGGAACTACTTTAAGCTACCGTACGATTATTAAGTGAAGATTTTTTTTCTGTGAATATTTTCATGCATAAGCACGCGATTCTCTGTGCTTTCATGGGTCTTCATTGTGCTCACTTGCTAAAAACATTACTGAATATCTTGAATGCTTGCGATGTCACATTGCCGGACTGATAAGGCTTTTTATTATAGGTAGAAAGGTAAAAGTTGATTCATTTTAAGAAAATATATCTTTTGCTTTCAAATCTTTTGTTTCTGACTAGTGCTATGTTTTGATCGTAGGTATCTTGAGAACCTTCGGTGGCTTCCGAGTTAGCGATATAATTTTATGAGCTTCTATACGATATTACCATAATTTTCGGCTCAGTGCAGGACGTAATACTCTTTTATTTTAAAATGCATCATATTAAGGAAAGTATTTGTATAGTAACCACGGTATAGAATTATCTTCTAGGTAGTCCTTCCTACGTGGTGCCCTTCATATCTAGCTTAGGATGGGCCAGAATTCGTTTTCTCAAATTTTAGAAGGATCGTAATAGTTCATTCTGAAGTTATTTTTATTTGCTTATATATATACAAAAGCAAGTGATTTTTTTAGGTCCAAGATATTTGCCATCATTTTCTAGTGTTGCTACTATCTGGAATTTCAAAAGGGGTGTACGCGAAGGATATTATTTTTCAGTCATTATGTTGGTATTTGTTTTAATATACTATTTTGCCTTAGGGGCATGCTCCGTTTTTTGTTCTTTTGTGTCTGCATTTAATCTAGACCTTCAGTTGTATATTAATTTTTAATGTGAATAATTTCGTATTTTGCCTGATCTAAGTTTGCTGCTACCACAAGGATTTATGTGCCTCTTTCTTAAAATAATATGATTTCGGGCAGTGTAGGCTTAATTTTTTTGATGCTCAAACGCTATGTCTTAAAGCTATAATCAAAATCTCTTTAGCGAGCCTCCCACAGCCCTACTGCTGCATCACTAATGCTTAATATGAATTTTTTGTAGGTTGTAATTTGCATGTCGAGAGCAGCTTATCTGCGAAACTTTCATTGAAGATTGAAATGCGTTGCAGCAACTTCCACTGCCTTAGAGCTTCTGTTGGAACATCTGAGGAATTTATTAGATTTACTTCATTGAACAGGGAATTTGCGAGTTTAAATTTTATATAAGTTTCATGTGTGCGGAAATCATGGCAAATGCACTTCAAAGCCTATTATCACATCATAGAAAGGTTTTATATTGCACTTTTTTTCCTTGAAAATATTTTGAAGCATGGCTGGAACTCTTTTACTTCTTTGCTGATGAAGTGAGGCTGTCTTCTTCAGCTCTTCATAGGATTGGGCTAGCTAATGTGCAGCAATAAAAATTTCCGGCTTTAAAAAGTTTAATCTAATTGACCTTAGCAGACTTGCTGAAAAATGTGCTATGACGCTATTTTGTAAGTATACATGCGTATATCGTTACGCATTTGCAACTAGGCTACCTCTTCTTGCGGATATTAGATAGGAATCTCTCGCGTGGTGAAAATACTGGCTCAAAAGGGCTTTTTGCTATTTTATCTCGAGACGATGATGTTTTTAGGCAAAAATTTTAGATTCCAGTTTACCCTTCTAGCTATTACGATAAGCATGAAGTTATTTATTCAATGATGAATGAACTCTGCCGCGAATCAACGAAGAAGCGTAAACTGTATTGTCTGAAAAATTTTATATGGACTTCACAGTTTTCACTCGGTTTAAGTCTCAGGAATCAAAATCCCACTGATTTTTTTGATTCAGCGGTTCTCAAGTTCTATAATGAGTTTTTGCCTTTTATACTTCATTGTTTAGGAAAAAATAATGAAAGTGCTGCAGAAAGAAATGAGATATATGAAGTGCAGAACATGAAGAGGGATTTGTTAGACAAGAAATCTTGCTTCTGAGGATATTTATAGATGTCTAATGTAAGGAAATTTTGAAAAAAAACCACGAAAGCACAGGAGCATTCGTAGCTCATGGATAGGAAATGTAGGAAAGGTAGCGAAGCTATATGAGTGTAACCAGATAGCATGTATGATGAATTACTTTATTCTCTACCACAAAGTTTAAATAACGGAGAAATAAATATGCTTACTGTTCCATGTCCTTTAATTCTAGATAAAAAATTTTATATGCTTACTTAAGGACAAGTATTTCGCCACATATGGCAATTTAACCTCAAGTCAATGATCCTAGAAAAAATCTACTAGTTAAGGAAAAAGCAAACTTGCAAGAGTCTTCAAAAACACCTGCCACTCCGCTGCCGGCAAGAGACTATGCATTATTCTCTACTAAAAATATACTTTACTGTTAATTTTGGCGTTGGGATGTGAGCGTAAGTGACTTGATTTCGTCAGAATCTTCCATAAGCTCACTACTCATTTTTTACTGATAGCATATAATTCATATACAAATTAATAAGGTAATTCGAAGCTCTAATTTCACCAATTACTTTATGCTGGTATCCTGCGTTTATTCTTTTCACGTCTATATTACAAGTGTTGGACTACGTAGCCCAGCTTTTCCTATATCTGGCGAGACTCTTAAAACGTATTACGGGACTTCTGTGAGCTGAACGAAGGAAGAAAAACTAAATTCTCTCTTCTACTCTGTATCTTTTCAGTGCGAATCAATCATGAAATAAAAAGTATAATCAACGAGCTATTATTTTGCAAAGCTTATAGCACAGTACAATTTGTTGGTAGGAGTTGGTGCATATTCGCATGTGCTCCTTTTGAAGCTCTCCAAGGGCAAGCTTTAGGGGTGCTACGATTTTTTTTTAAATTAAGGAAGCATAATTTTGTTGAAGTATCCAATCAGGTAATCCTGAGGTAGTACTTCCAGTTAACCCGTTTATTTATCCCAGATATCCTATTCAATACCTACGGAATTTTGTTAATGGACCAAATTTGCTAGCCTAGACACTCAAGCATGGGCTCTTCACGCAAGAGAAATTATCTGGCTTTGAAAAGACAAGAAATCTAGGCGAGTGACCTTGCGGTGCTTCGTTACTATTATTACTCGCTGATGCTGGCAGTGATGTGTTCGCATAGCAAAGCTGCGCATTAGATGAGGAAGAGCATTAAGGCCATGCTTTATATTGCTCGGTCCGTGCGGTAATGGGCATGTGGAATAATGCCACTAATAGTCAACTGGTGCAGCGGTTAAACGTTTATCTATTTATATAGCATAACTAAACTAGTCTCACCGTTGCTTTCGGTTAGCGTAAAAAACTGTTTCTGCGCTGATATCGTCTCTAGGAGCATAGTATATACGTATGGACTGCGAATGCATGAATTGAGTAGAACTATATAAAGGCATTCGGATTGCTATCATGACACCGTCTATTGTGATATAGGGCTTCTTTCTTTAATGTGATGCCGTCTCGTGCACTAGCCTCAACATGCGCCTAGTCACGCAGTTGGTCACATCAGGTCAGCGCTACACGCAGTTAGAGTATTCAAGGTACTTGCAGCCTTTTGCGAAAACCTAGATGCTATAGAGCCACTCTCCATGCATTAACCTAAAGAGCGAAAATGATGATGCCCCAGTGGCATCGGTAATCCGGTTCTTTCCCATATCATGGCAGTCGAGGTACGATAACGAAATCTACCTGGTCATTAGTCCTATCGCATTATATGCAGTTAGTTGCCACAGCAAGTTAAAAGAGTGAAGTGCACATTGAACTGTGAATTGCCCTGAATGATGCCTATGCGAACCAGGTAAAAAGAGTTCCAGTTCTCAGGGTACGAAATATGTGTCGCTTCTTGGCCGTTATGTACCCTTTTCGAATAATCGCTTGTAGCGCATAATTAATCCTAGTTGTCTTACCGAGACGAGGTTTCATTTAAGCTTCGATATTCAAGTGCCTCATAAAATTTTCTACCTGCAGCCGCCTTCTTCATCTGATTCTTAGAACCACTAGATGATGTACTTACCCAAAAATTCATGGAATTATAAAAATGTGCCGGTTCTAAGTAGCGCTGCTACATGACTTATTACCTCATGTGCATAATAATACCTGGGAACACATGCAATGCAGAAGATAGCAAAGTCAATTTGAAAGAAATGTGATGCTAAACTAGGAAAAAAACATTGCAAAAAAGGGCAGTGTGGCATAGGGCAGATTCATTACCATACCTTAAATCTTTGAGGCAGCAAGACTCCTCTATAGAAGCATAACCCTCCTTTCAAAAGCGCTATCGAGTCTTCAAGGTGTCGAAGATATGTATGACATTATATCGGTGCAGCTGACGCCTTCAATCTTGAGTTCAAAGCTGAATCTGAAGTTGTATTTTTTTATTCGAACCAAGGGTTGCTAAATCATATGATTTTATGGATGTCTATAGTGCTTAACATAGCAAATGATGGCTATTTAGAATATGCTCTGACTTCTAATGTCTACATGCATTCAAATCTATATAGCCTAAAAATGTTGAATTTCGATATTATTAACTTTATGTATACAAGGAGGTGCGATTAGCTCCTCACTCTGAATTCCTAGAAAATTTTACCAGACTATGTATTACATCTTTGTAGTTTATTTTCTGCTTCAGCGACTACGGGGGAGAACAAGTGCCAGTTTACAGATTCGAGCATTCTTCGAAGGGCCTCTGCCGGTTTTTTACAAAAAAATGCATGTGCATGATATTTAGTGTTTTCAACGCTCGTATAATGAGTCGTTGGATGTTGAATTATTCTTGATAAACTGGCTCAAAGGAATTGACTGCAGTTTTTTAGTGTACTTGCATTGGCGGCAATAGATAGTACGAGTTCATAGAACATAAATATGTATTCAATTTATCATCCTCTCTTCTGTGAAACCAGTGATATGCTGTATTTAGCGCATATTTCTCAACCGTTTACATGTACGCTATGCCACCATTCATCCTAAAACTGTTGCCTCTTCGGAATCATCATTAAAAAAAGCTGTAGAATGTCATTCAGGATAGATGAGCATACCTATGCTGATCAAGAGAAAGCTTCTTCAAGGGCTTTCGATAGTGCTTACAATCAGCTTATCGATACTATTACTCCAGATCATCGACGATATAGTTCAGATGAGCAGCCAGTTTCTGCTTATCAGTCTAGCACAGGAGGCTATCTGAAGCATCTAAATCAATTTTTATTGGCAAGCTGCATTCTTGAGATAGTATTGGCTATACTATCGATAATCAGTGTCATAGCCACTAACTTTGGCGCTTATATAGCTCCATGGTTCTTGCCTTTGATGCTGTCCAGCCTAATAGTTTGTGCCATATTGATATCACTTGGATATTATGGGGTAGATTGCAAGTCAGAGAAGCTCCTACACAATATTTCGATATCGCTCAATTGCCTAAGTGCATATAAAATGATTTTGGCTTGCGTTATTCTGCTGGGTACGTCGTTTTTCTCTAAAAAATATGAAAAATGGTGGCTGCGTAGCGCCCGTGGTGTGGTATTTTCTGTCGAGGATATCGGGCACTTCAATTTTTACTTGATTCCAATAGATGTTCTGACGGGATTAATGTCGCTGGTTTGTTATTTCGGAGGTTAGGAACCGGAACCCAGAATTTGGGGCTATTTTTTGAAATGCTTGTTTCGCTGTTGTAATGCTTTTCTTGTTTTGTAAATTGAGAAAGTTTCTTTTCGAATTTGAGGCACTCTTTCTTATTTTTTATCTCCTTGAAATTTTTTTAAGTTGCTGTTGTATATTAAATGTGTATTCAAAGAGCTCAACGTGTGTATCTTCTTTGCGTAGGTCCTTAGTCTCAATGGTCTTAAATTTTGAGGCCTCTAAAGATTCGTCAGTATAAATAATGGCAATTTTAATACGGAAATGAAAGGGATAACTGCGTGTCGTAATTTTGAAGTGCTATATGATTTATAACGGTAGCTGTTTTGATTAAGAATTCATTTCAACTAGTCATTAAAAGAAGAAAGTGATAAAAATTATTGTTTTATTTCTGCAGCTAGCGTCCTTAAACACTTAAGCAAGTGCTTTTCTTCGGAAAAAAAAAGTCTTACTCAGCCAGGCGATGGCACGGAAAGCCTTTTTCGTCACAACAATTATGGAACTTTTCAACATGATTTGTTACATCGTTGGGCAACCTAGTATTAAGCATATTTTAACCGAAAGCAGAACTGCATAAAGAGTATATACTTGGGTATACATAAATAAGCTAAATGGTTATGACCTATCGACTGCCTTAGAAGTAGAGTGACAAAATTTTTAATAAATGACCGCTTTTTAATTACTATTCACGTAGAGGAAGAATAGAATATTCAGTGAAACAGTTTGCTAATTTGACTCTAATTGCGTCGCTGGTGCAACGCAAACTATTGAATTTCTCAAAAATATACTATCAGTTTATACTACCTGTACTGTATAAAAATATGAAGCAACAAATGCATTATTCTCTTGATATCGTGCTGATGGCTATACAAGGCTTTTTGCTACAGTTCAGCATGCTGACCTAGGAAAATAACTACGAGCGTGTAAAATATTTGTTTCCACTTCACTTCTCGTTGTAATACTTGTCTGCGTCATTGGAAGAGGGTTAATACCCTCATGAAGGCCACACTGGAATCGTGATTTGATTTTCATTATTTTACTGCGACGGTTGAAATTTTACCGTAAAATGAAACTGTTCTGCATTGCATAGCATTCGCATAATGATATTACTAGGTAACATCGCTTTGCAACATTTTGAAGATTCTGTTATCAGGAATATCGAGGTGGCGCCACAAGCATTAAGCCATATATTCCTGAAATAGAACACACTTAAATTAGAGGAATTGAAAGCGGGCTGGTACGTGATTCCTGTAAATGGGCCTAACAATCCCTCGAGCATATAAGAATAAAAAAGCAACGTTAGCGTACTTTAAGTCGCCACTTCCTAAAGTTGAATTAAGCATTGATAGTTGTTCTATGATAGCGCGCTTTAGATTCAATGGAAAATGTCCATTTATATGAATTTTTAGGGTTTAGATCCTTATTTCGGTAAAGATTTATGGGGTTAACCTGAGCAAACATGGAACGAAATTCGCTGCTTGCTGGTCGTACTTCATGTTTTCCTTATGCTATCAAGAAAAAAAATTATGGATGGCATGCTAAATTTATGAAAAAACTTCGATAGCCGCGTTTGTTGCTTTTTATTGTGCATGATCCTTGATTTTGCTGGTGTAAGCAAGCTGTCTTTGGGGCTTGGTATATTCATTTCAATGCGATAACTTGCTTATACAGAGCCTTGGTTGCTATTTTTTCCTTCTTAAGACCTCTGTTGAATAAATGTGACTTTCGAATATAGTGGGCATCTTGTCCTTGATAAAGTAGTATGGTAAGGAAAAAAGAAGCGCCAATATTCGGCTGCCTGCGTGGACCGTTCTGCTTTGGAAAGCCCGGTTTTAGGCTTTATTTTGCATATAGATTTTTATGTTACAGTAACAACCCCTTTATTCTATACCAGCGAGACTATCTAGAAAAAAATTCCTGGATCTTTCTCAACTTCAATATGGGCAGCCACTGGCACGCATTTTATCCTAGGCAAAGTTTAGGAGAGCTCATAGGCAAGGGCTGTAATTATCTAGTGCTTCCTTGAATTTAGCATAGTGGTATGGCAGGATTCTTGTGCTTTGCTCACTAATTTTTTGTATACAAGTAGTATTTTATCGCGTGTACCAAGCAGAGCACACTTTTGAGACTGAATTTTTGGGAAATTCAAAAGTATGAAACTAGGGGAGCAGTCGCGCTGGTTATGCGTGTTGATACGGCTAAGCTTTCTTGGGTAGCGCAGGAAGAATTCCGTAGCACTTATTCCGCAAATTAACCCAATCTGAACTTAGCACGAACAGCTTAATTTTGTTTTTAACCGTTTCAAGGCAGAATAATAGATTAATCTGATGGAGCAAGCAGCTTTCAGCAAAGCAACCTTGCGAAGGCATTTTTTGCTATAGTTCCACATAATGTCAAGGAACCGTGTGATATTTCTTGATATTAGAAAAAGCCACAGTAGCCTCGTAGCACTTTTATTGGATTTGAAGTAATACGCTCGTTGAAGAGAAGGCACTTTCGTCTAGGTATGAAAAAGGTGGCCATACCGGTGCATGTTGTAGCCTTCTCACAAATTTTTCAACACGAAGTATTTGCTAGAATCAATTTGTATTAATGTAATAAGTAGTGAATACAGTGTTACAATTTAATAACTCACAAAATAAAAAAATTAAAACCAGGTTAGGGTTATTGCTTAAACTTTAGGAAGTGCCGTAATAAAAAAATTTCAGGATGAATCAATGGTACGCATGCTCAGCTGGGCAAAACACATCTTCGCATTAAACACCAAACGGCCTTTTTTTGATGCTGTTGGGCCTATTAATTACAAGAAAAGCTAATTTCCGATTGATAAGTGTCCATGGAAGTATTTCTTAAGAAAAACAAGGCCTCCTTCCTATCTTTCTTAAAATTACGTGCCACCTTCAGGTCTCCAATCTACGTAGTGGAGACCCTCTTTTTACACTTTTTTTCACACCTGTAACTACTGAAGATTAGAAAATATCAATTTAAGCTGCTCAGCTGTGCAACACACGTGTTTAATAGCTCTCGAAGCATAATATCGAGGTACAGAATACTTTAGGTTCTTAGGCCACTATGAAAGACACTTGAAGGAAGATAGAATTATTGAACTTCTTTCAGTAGTTGCAACATTTTCACTTTGGGAAAAATTACGCTGACCTGTGGCAAGCGACTTTTTCAAGCTAGAGAAAACTCTATAAATTGGCATTGCATTCAATCATCAGCAGCCTTCAAGTTGGATACCGTAACTAAATCAGTGGCTTTGGTTTTCAAGAAAAGGCTTCAATTCTTTTGCTGCTATAAAGTGTAGCTTTGTCATGGTAATAGCTAAAATTTTTAAACTTCGACTTTAACATGCGGTATGTCTTAGTTGTTACTAATGCCCAAGTGAAAAGGGTGCGACCACTCGGCTTTCTGCAAAATAATATAGTTCGGGGGGTCAACAATACAAGAATAAAGTTAAATGAGAAGAAACCCCAAATTTTAATTTATTCCCAAACACCTTATATCCTTTTGTTCCAACTTCAATTTCAAAAGTACCGGAAGAAACTTACATTTCGTATAAAAATAAGCCACTGTGTGCATTTTTGCAGATTAGCCCCAGCCGAATACTAGAAATTTCATTTAGGAGTTAAAAAAACCAATTTTTAGCCTAATTACCAAATTAAGTTACTCGCGCTGTAGGGTTATTTTTGGCCCATTCTTCATGAATAACGTAATTGTGCCACTGCTCTAATAGAGCTTTTGACTTTGAAGAGTGGAAGAAGATTCGATTCAAACAAGCGCAGGTCATCCAGGGACTTTCGTTTGCCTGCCAACATAAAGCCTAAAAAATAGCGCGTTTACGCTACCATTGTCCACCAACCATAGAGTTAATGGAGAAGTCCCCAAAGATTAACTTAAGTTAAATCATATGCGATGCCCTAATCAAACAGTGGAGATTACTTTCGTGTTACTTGGAGTTCGAACTTTAGAGTAGCCATTCGATGCTGTCTGCAAGGCTCGTTCAAATTTATACCAACTAAACCGGTTAGGGTCGCGATATATTCGATACTAACATTGCCGCGAGCATACCTTCATCTCCTTCTGCACCGACGACCGAGCCTGAAAGTGTACATTAGAAAAATTGCTTGATTGCAAAGGAGGAAAGCTTAAAAAGTCATCCAGATTGCTTGCGATGAATATTCACTTATTCGTTGACACACATAACACGCCATTTTCAACTTAATGCTGTGTTAGTAGCCAACAGCAATAGGACCGCTCCACGGCAAGTAGAACTCGGTACCCTAACTAGATTCTACAAATATAGGGGTTTCCGGCAACTTTTAGAACGGCTAATTATAATACTGGTTACATATTTAATAGCAGCAGAGCGCAAGGCTGCTTTTTTCAATATTTTTCCCAATAACACCATCAAAAATCCCCATACTGCTCTAAGTAACCCTATTCTAGAGCTTCGATTTTGCTGCTAGATGTTGTGAGGATATTGCCATTTAAACCTTGAAACAAAACTATACATACGGTGTCTGACCTTGGAGCTGCCAGGCTTCCCGTTTGACCTGCCCCGCGCGCAAACATGAAATTTGCTGACTCACGCTGTTTTCCATCCCACCACATTGTGTGTGAGAGTAAGTACCACAAATGGCGCCATGGAAGCGGCCACAGAGATCTCATGTACACAGGCTGGAAGCTGCCCGCGAGTTGTTAGTCGCCCCTCAACCGCCGACAGTTGTTCACGAATTACTACTAACGGGTAGCGTCTTTCCGGGTGTCAAAAGCAGGTAAACTCGAATAGGAGTGTCATTTATGTTGAGCAGCGCTATTTGGCTAGTGCCTGTACTCTCTTTTTCGTCGTTCGAATTTCACTTGTCTTCTAATTTGGCTCATAGGGTTAAGCATAATATAAGGTGGAAGGCATACGCAACTGCGAAACATACTCGTACCCTGCAAATGAAACTTGCCGCTTGGTAATCGCGTGTCCTCCTTTTTTGTTAATAGTATGGTCACTTTTTCCTTTTGTAATTTGTGGTAATTGTATGATGCGTGAGCGTACATTAGCCTAAAGTGGTTGGGCCATATGCAGATTAGAGTAGTTCTCCCCGCGATTATACTTTTTTCGTTGTGCAAGACTGCTGAGTGAGCAGCTGTTTACGGGTGAGTTTAGTTCAATCAAAATTTTGCGCGAGGATTTGTGTCTCGATATGCATTCCTTTATTCTTTGTTAACTTGACGATGTGACTGCGCCGACAGCCCCAGTTTTTTTGTGCGCATTGAACTACTTTATGGGTGGATTGGGGTATTTCTATTGATTGTATTCTTGCCTTGGCACGCAGTCGAATTATGGCTGCCGGCTCCCACGTGATTATCACCAGCCCCGCGAAGAATTCCCTCATTGTGATAACAAGAACTCTCTTGCACACACTTTTACGTCTATCTGCAATTCTGCTGCAGATTACTTCGGAAGATTTGAATTAGTATCTTCACATTCGTTTCCCTTAAAGCGGAATTCTTTGGTTAGCCGCTGAATATGGCTGAGCATCTAGCCCGAATTATCGGTACCGAGGAAGATCGCGTCAACTGCCCCTTCTACTGGAAGATTGGCGCTTGCAGGCATGGCGATCAGTGCTCTCGCTCTCATTACAAACCCTCTGCTTCTCAGTCAATTATCATACGACATATGTATCAAAACCCTCCTGTTGGGGTGGCCATAGCTGAGGGCCAACAAGGTGAAGAGAGTTGAATGCTGATTTTTGATCTGCCGTTATCGTTATACTTTGCGAGCAATTTAGGCGGTAATCCTTATAATATTCATATTGCAAAATCTAGTTTGGTTATACAGTGTACTGGTAACTGGTTTTTTTCTTGTGTAGCTGATTTTTTTGTGGTGCTTTCTATTCTCTCTCGGGATATGCAGTGGCTGGCAGTGCTTTCATGGCATTGGAAGCTGGTTTCTCCTTTTTATCGAAGGAAAACAATGCGTTTACAGGATTTTATTTGTTTTTAGAATTTTTTTAAAAGTGAGAATTAACTTTCGTGCCCTACAAGTTTTGTTTTAAGAGCTAGGAAGGACTATAATTTGATGTGATGTAGGGCATTGGCATTATTTTTAAATTTATAATTATATTGGTAATTATTCATTGATTTTTCCAGATAATACGGTAATCTTTTATGTTTATCTGGTGTAATCCTTGCTTAACGGGAATATAAGTGCTCTTTGCTTAATATTCTTTTGCGCTTTTCACAGGGGTGAATTGCAGTTTTTTGTTCAATACCTTCCAGCCGAAATAATTATGCCTGTTTAGATAAAACTATTATGTATACCATCTTTCTTCAATTGTGATGCGCATAAGTGGAAATGGATGTGCAGTTTTCCTCGTATCTTACAGTGTCTGATGACCTTCTAGATCAAGCTGCTGATCACTTTGAGCAGTTCTTTGCCGAAGTCTTCAAGGAACTTTCCCATTATGGTCCTATAGAGGACATGGTTGTGTGCGATAACATTGGAGATCATATAATTGGAAACGTTTATGTAAAGTACAGTGATGAGGATGCTGCTAGCCGAGCATTAGAGATGCTGTCTGGGAGGTTTTATGGAGGTTAGCATATATATTGCAGATCTTGCAATGTCAACGAGTTTCCACTGCATAGCGTGAGGAAAGCCGTACTGTTTTTGTTCGCCGTATGCAATGGTAGTTTTTCGCGCTTAGGATTTTCAATTGCTGCGAATTTGTTTATATAGCTATAGTGGTATCTAAGTAGAAGCAATATTTTTGCCTGGTGTTGGAGGGTTTTTTTAGTATTTTAACTCTATTTTCTATATGGATTATCTTGATCCTGCCCTTACGGACCTCTCGTGTTTTTGCAGGCAAGCAGATACAAGCGGAATATACGCCGGTAACTGATTTTAGAGAAGCCCGTTGTAGGCAGTTTGTGGAAGGCTCATGCAAAAGAGGCGGTTATTGCAATTTCATGCACATGAAGCACGTCCCTCGCTCTCTCAAAAGGAGGCTGATTGCTGAGATGTTCGAGGAGTATCCTAATTATGTGAACTCATGGAAAGTTAAGGAAGGGGAGAAAGGAGGATCTAGTAGCGGAAGAGGGGGTAGCTTGGGTGCGCACAATGGGGCTAAGGATGGAGAAGGCGCAATGCCTGATCATAGAAAGTGGGAACGTGGAGATACCGGAGATAGGGCTGATAGAGGAGTGGATGGTGGTAGGGATAGAAGGGATTACAGAAGTGAAAGAGGGGGGGGGAATGGGGACCGCAGAGACTATAGAGATAGAAGCCGGGATCGTTATGGCGATGCAAGGGGAAGAGGTAGGGACAATAGACGATATGGGAGGAGAAGGGCTGAAGATAACGAAGCACCTGGTGCCATAGACCATCGTTCCCGGTCCGCTTCGCGGGAGATACCAGTTAGACAGAGTAGCGAAGAGCGAAGGGCTATGATCGCCAGATGGAATGATGAGAGAGACAAAAAAGAGGAAGCTAAGCAAGCTAACGGGAGAGAATGAGAAACCTGCAGGGTAACTTCAATAGTGTATACTTGAATATTTCTCCTGGAAGCAGCAACGTATTGCAATGTTTGAATGTTCAGTAGGGGGTCATGTCTGCAATTTTTCCGAGAGTAAAATGAGCACGAGATATATCGGTTTGAAGCTAAATCTGGGCTTTTATCCAAAGTTTCACATTTGAATCTTTTCCTCTATTAGTGAATGCTTCTTATGCTGCTACAACTTCTGATTATATTGAGTTCGTTTGGTTTTTGAATCTTACCGGGAAGCAATTCCACAGATGATTTCCCCCAGAGTTATTTAATGTTTATCTACTATGTCTTTGGTAATGGAGTGTCTTATATATTGTGTTGATATATACGGTACAGCTAATGCCTACTTGCGACTAAAAATTTATAAATTTTTTTGGCGTTTTCGTATTGTCCTGCGCTTTTGGGTTTCTTTCAACTGACTGTAGTTCAATTTTGAGAACAGCTTTGTGTGGCACTCCTGTTATGATTTTGTACGCTATGTTGTTATGGAAGCGATTATTCTAAAAAAAGACTTCTTATTAGTGTTGCATATATGTCGTCAGGCTGTCTCATCTTTGCTCTATATGCAATTTATGTTTTATGCGTTTGAAGTTGCCAAGTTTGTGGGACTTTGCTTGCATTGAAGAATTTAATATGCTTTTTAAGACTATTGAAGGCTTTCGTGGTAAAGGCTTCTCTATTTCATTATTTATAGGAAAGCAAATTTATATGTATGGTTATACGATTTACCTTGAATGGTTATATAATTATATGGTATAGCTCAATTAGCTCGACAAATGGTTTTTTTGGTGTTCAATGAGTTCAGTTTCTATCTCTAGGCAAAGGCGTATTTGTTTTTTTTCGGCTATATGCCATTTTTATCTTTGATCGAAGCAGGCAAGGTAGTCTGGCGTTTTTGTTGGAGAATCAGCAAAATTATTTTAGTTGATTGGTATATACTCTTATACGTTGCCATACTATATTAAAGTGGTTGATTGATTGTCTCATGTAGTATAATTATTATTAGCGTACTAGAGGAGCTTGCCTATGCTTTGTTTGACTCCTTTGAAAATTTCAGAAAACGTTGCTTAACAGGGTATTATCATTCTGCGTGTAACAGTCTAGTTAGGTATTTTACCAAGTAATTTTTAGGTGAAACAAATTTTATTTATTTTGTCCATCATCTTTCGACAGAAGCAAATTGGATAGTTCTCGTAAAATTTCGTACTTTTCTTCAGGTTGAGTTAATTGCGCTACGCGTGATTTTTCTGGTTGATATTTATGGAAATTCTTTCATGCATTAAATATTTAGCGCAGTGTGCGTACTTGTTTAGATCGAAGCAACTTTTCTGGGTTACGGCTGCCTTTTATACCAATTTAGTATCTTTTTACTGATTGAATTCTGTTAGAAAAAATGCTTTTTTAGGATTATAAAGTAACTAATTTAAGGGCGAAGCATTGCAATTTCCGTGGCGAATTGCCAATGTTCGTTGAGGTTATTGGGATGAAATATTTTGATATCGTATCACCGGGTGGCGAGGTATGCAGCCTGAGACATGTCTACATAAGTGTATGGTAGGAGTCTTTGAGTATGAGCTCTCGGAAGCCCTTCAGGGCATCCAGCATGTACCTTGAAGACTGATACTTAAGCGAAAGGAAACTCTATTCGTGCTAGTAGGTTATGATTCTAAGGATTACATACGGTAGTATAGATCGCTTTTACAAGGTGAAGCCCTTTTTTTTCAAAGTACCTATGGTAGGTACGCAACAGATGATATTCATCGTATAGTTAGACGGCGTTGGTGAGCTACAAAGGCTAGACGGCCTCGCCGTCGCTTTGATTGAAGCCAGCATTATATAGCTTAACTCGGGATAGTGAAGGAGCATTTGCCAGTGTTATATCTATGAAACTATCTTCATGCTTGTTTGCTTTAGTGATTTTTCACGATATTCGATGAGGGTGCATTCTCGTCTGAAATTTTTCTAGCCTGCTTGGAGGCTTGTAGAGGAGATTGCGTTCTGCTGCTATTATTTTGAATATTAAAAATTGGCACTTTCTGTTCATCTAGTCCGCATAATATGACCTATATGTTGGGCTTAGGGTTTTATCTCGTTTATTCCCACCAATTTATATGAAGGTATAGCAATTAAGAATCATATTCGATATGCCAGTGTTTGGCTTGGAGCAGGGATGAGTTATGTTTAATATGGCGTTTTGCTGCAGCTTGCAGCCTTTATGGGCCATGCGTATACCACTAAGATTCTGGCCTGCCCCGTACACGCATTGAGCTACAGGAGTTGGTACCGCCTGCTTCACGCACGGAATAGCCGTGTATATTTTTTGCCTAGTCTGTAGTCGTTCACACCGCAATGCGCAATCTTTTATGTTCGGACTAGCAGTCTGCTTTCGAAATTGGTTTTTACGGAGGGCTACGCGTTACTTTATTGCTGTTAAAGCATCCGGCTCACGCCTTCAAATGGATGCGCTTTTATGCGCCAATCCGCTTCATGACCCTGTCTTTTGATAGCTTTTCACATTATCCGGCGGCTACATTCATTGCTAATTTCCTCAATGGCGAGGCATATAATGAGTCACCGCAAGACAAGGATAAATTGTCTCTTTCCTTTCGGCTTAACTATTGCGCAGTCCAGTTAAAAAATCACTGATGACGCTGCATCTCAATGGCATTTACGCTGAAAATAACGCCAGCATAGACTGGCCGCTGGCTCACATTGGTGACTCAGCGGAGTTACACCCTGGAACATTACAGACTGTAGCGTATGGTCACTAATGAAGATGGCGCCGAAAAATACTATTGCCGGGCTGCTATCATTAAAACTTTACCGGTGACAACACCTAGGTAATTCCATACACTAAGAAAAAGGTATCTGGCGAGATCGCTAGATTCCTGAGAAGAGGCGCGATTTTATTAGCAGCAGCATTGCCTTAATGTTAAGGTGTATGCCTTGCCGGGTGTAATGAAATTCTTTAAAGTTATGAGAGTGTAGCAACCCTACCCTTCATGAATTGATAGTCTGACGCGCTAAGTGAACCCACGGAAAGCGGCACCGACGAAAAGAACATTAAAATTACTTTTTCATTTTTTGTGGCAGAGTTTTCTGAATTTTTTGGTGTTCATTGCAAGTTACTACTGCTAGCGGTCGAATTTACAAAAAAAATCTCCTAATTGCAAAAGAAGCTCGGTTTCTAATATGCAAGATTCTTAAAAACGTATACCAAAGTTTTGAAGCAATTAGATTTTAATCTGATGGAAGCATCAAAGTAATACGATGGCTTTGAAATTGGAATTTCTTCGAATATTAGCGGTATTATGCTGGTGTGGCACCATGCTCTACGCGCTTAGCTAAAAGGAGGCCTCTTGCTCCTATTGGTTATCTCATGGCTTTTTTGAGCCAGCATCTTCTTGGTATACTACCTCACTATTAGTATCCTGCACTTTTAAAAGCGTTCAAGTACGAAAAAAAAATTCCTTTCGTGCAAGAAATGAGCACAAATGAACTTCGCTTTTGCTTTACACTCTTCACATGCACAGAGGTAGAGTCTTGTAATGGTTATGAAGTAATCGTGGCTATCACAATCAACAAGAATGAGGCTACCAGCATATTGTTTGTAGTTAAAATTTTTTGCAAGATCAGGCGCAGCAGCCGAGACCACTACAAAGAATGCTGTTAATGGCAACCTTCGCTGGCTAAAGCGTACGATGGTGAACTACCTTAGAAATGGTAGGCATAATGAATGAGGTAACAATAACTCCACGGCAGCTGCCCTACCTACTTCTCGTTACACACTAGCATATCGGCCAAACTCTTTATCAATTCATACTTATTTTACTTTCTTTTTCCGCGAGCGCGCAAGACTCTAGGAAGCCCGGCGGACGGTGATGCTAGGATGGACTTGATTCTGTTCATTCGTTTCCTTCCCTTCTAGTCGACTAACCAAGGAGATGATTGCTAAATTTATGCAAAATTAGAATATGCTGCTGACGTTGTGCATCTATACCACCCTAGCAAAGACACCATGCACTCTTAATTACAAAAGGCTTGCCCATTTTTGGCTTCATCCTTTAAAGTCTATCACCGGCTGCGTCAGTTCTGTATACGCATACGCGTGCGTGTTAAAGCCTACGAGCACGAACACACAACCTTTGGCGAAAAAAGTGTGCCTCGAAGCCTGCCGTACACCTTGGCGCACGCAACATTTTTAAGCAAAATTTTTCAAACCGAGTTTTTGTGCAATTTATCACTTTTAAGGAATTACATAGCGAATAACATGAGGAGTTCTCTTAGCAAGAATTACCTCAATATTTTCGGAGGTTCCACCATAGACAGTATCCCATTTTTTAGGCTCTTCAGGTGGCTTCCCTGTGGTAACCCTCTTGCTACACAGCCCGAAACAAGTTTTCCACCTTCCAGAACTTTCGAAGGAGAAGAGCAAAAAAATTAACTTTTACGTGTGCCGCATACTATGAAACCCTGTTCTCTTTGGACAGGAGTAAAATTATCCATATTCCTGTTTTTTTTATTTTCCCAGGGATGAATTTTTTCTTATTTTTAATATAAAAAAGTATTTTTACCTTTAGAGTGAGCAGCTACTTTTGATTTAGTAGTACTCTGGAGATCCTAATAGTAGTTGTAGCAGGGTAGATTTGTTTAGTATTGACCAGCTAATACCCCATTTAAAAAAAACTCTCGTCTTGCTTTGGGTATAATTATTCAAATACGTGAAACCTGTACCATTGGGGCTTTTGTTGCTCCAATGTCTGTTTTATCCTGCTTCTGGCGCTATTTTCTAATTTGCTTTTCTTTGACGCTATGTTTGAGCTAACGAGATAACCAGATGACCAGCAATTATTCCTGAAGGTGGGTGCTTGAAATAATCGCTCCTTTTTTAATACAGAAAATATTGCAACTTCTCGTGGTTGAAAAAATAGTGCAAGAGTAGGAATGATAAGACATGCTGCTATGAGTGTAGAAAATCAAGTAATAACTTGATAGTAGGGCTTTGGCGAGGAAAAAAATTCCGGAATGAATATTCGAGTTGCTCTTTCAAAAGGCATTACTTTTTCTCGCAAGAGGTTTGGAGAGTCTCAGAAAATACGAGCAACGATATGCTACTCACAAGCTTTAAAAAAAGAGCTAAAATTGATGGGATTTCAAAGAATCTTTTACCTTGCTTCATACATTATACTCGTTTTTCAAGTATTTTGGTCTTCGTTGGCTATCAAGGTTCAAATACTCCATTTTTAAATTAGCGCGGAAAAATCCATACTATCATATTACTCATCTCTAATGGTGCACAGCTCAAGCTTATGAACTGTTTCAGCTGAATAGAGAGTTAATTTAATGATATATAGTCTTTTATAACATCAATGTAAGTACGTTATACATTCTTACGTGATGCTAGCTTGAATTTTTCAGCTTAACTTTGGCAAAGGATCGACTGAAATTTTTAGTGTTCAAAAGTGTCGCTCCTGTTTCATAGTTTTTAATGGTCCTGTTTCATTGAAATAAGTCAAAAGAATAGCATAAATGTGATCAAAATTTTTTTTCGTTTTCTGCGGTTGCCTTTAGTTTTCCCTCTGGAAAAATCGGGATATTTGAAAAAAACTGCATTTTCAAGCTCTAAATTCCTACTCAATTGCAACTAAAAAAATACGCTGTCTTTGGGAATTTGTTTTTTAATCACAAAATCCTTGTGTTTTTAGGATTTTGATATTCAATTTTTGATACAACCACTTTTTATTATCAGTAAAAGGCTAGCTTGCCGTAACTACTATTTAAGGGCTGTACGTGATACTTTTTGTGACTTCCAGGGGCTTATGATTAGGGGTCAGAACAATTTTGTGATTCGAATTTGTGTGTGTATACTGATGAGTAACTACTCACTCTTCTGCGCTCAAAGGAGGATATTCTTCTTTAATGATGTACTAATAAATTTCTGAAGGGTTTCTATAATGAAAATGGCTTTTTTTAAATTCTTTGGAGGAGTTCTCATATGGCTCTGTTTAGCAATCTTGTGCTATGACCCAGTAAAACAATTCTTCTTAAGACACAGATACCTAGAAAGTCGCCTTCTTGTGGCGGAATCGTTTGAAAATGTAAGCCATTGAAAAAAATTATATCAATTTAATATTTTTTTGCGTATTTTTTTAAGCTAAAAAATTTATAAAGGCTGAGTAACTCGAGTGCCAAATTCTGTATATTTTCAGACAAGTTGCTTTAGAACTTTTGCAAGCAAAGAGAAATTTTTGTAGGCTTTTATTTTATAAGAAACTCATGGGTTTATATTACTATTTGGTGATTTTGTATAAAATAACAAATATTCTATTCATAAAACCGCTATTTACTTTTTGGAAACCATGATTGTTAGCTTTAATATATAATTAGATATGAAAAATACACCTTTTAAGGCATAAAACTGCTTTATCATTTATTAATTGAATAAATGCATAATATTTTATCGGTTTAACAGCTTTAATAAAAAAATTTTAGTAATAAAGAAAAAGAATTGCGAAAAAACAGCCAAATAAAAAGAAGTTTATGAAAGCTTCAATAACATGCTGAAAATTTTGTTTTCTAAACTGCAAAAAACTTGAATTATTTCAGCTCTTAGACTGCTTTGAAGCCGCAGGATTTGTTTTTTCAGTTGCTGATAATACAGAAATTTATAATAATGTTGAAGATCAGTTTGTTTAGCGTAATTTTTTGAAAGTTTTTGATTTTTTTCATAGAAATAATCAAAGTATATTGCAGAGTATAAATTATGGAAAAAATATTTTTAAGCATCATTTAAATGCCTTGCAAGATGCATATAAATTCAGCAGTAAAAAAATTTGATAAAGGAAAAATGAGTAATTTGAATGAAAAATAGTATACTTATTTCACCAAAAAAAAAAAATCCTAAAATAGCAAACCCACGGCAGTTTTTTTAGCCTAGTATTTTGCTGCATTCAGTCTAGTAGGGCTAAATTTTTTTATAGCACATTACTTGTCGTTGGGTTTTGCACATCAAAAAATAAGTCTTTTACAGAGAAATAGAGTGACAAAAAGAGACACAGCCACCAAGACACGCACATGCATGTGTATACAGCGACACACACAGGCTGACACTCTATAAATTTTTGTACTTTTGCCTTGAAAATTTCGCATAGGCTTTTTATGCTATGAATTTTTTGGGAAAGAATATTAAACGAGAAAAAAATTGTAAATTTAAGTAAATTTTTTGATTTTCCAGCGATGATATAAACAGCACAGCATATTTTGGCTTTGAGCAATTTTTTTATGTTTCGTTACTATTCCTACAGCAGATATGATGGAATAATATGCATCTGCAATGCAAAGGTGCCGATCTATAGAATTTGAAAAAAAAGCTTTTTTTCAAATAAAAAAACGAGTAAAACCGCAGCCATAGAAATATAGATAATCTCAAGACTATTGAAAATATTGATTTTTTTATCTTGATTTAAAAAGGATAAAAAGTGTTATTCCTTCAAGAAAATAGGCACAAGCTAGAGCTCATTCTAGAGGAAAATTAATGCTAATTTAAAACAAAAAAAATCTGCATAACTACATTGTGAGCGTTGGAACAAAGCCCTGCAGCTATTTGCACTCTGTTTTTTTGGAGAAAAAATGATTCTTAATGCTTATATATAGTAAAAATAAAGTTATTGATTTGCAGAAGAAAGTGAATAATTTCAAAAAAAATAAACACATCCATTAGATTCAGATGAAACATTTATATCTTCAAAAAAACAGATTTTTTGCTTACCAATTTTGTAACGTGCAGGAAAAAGCTGAAACATTAATTTTAACAAATGGAAAGCACAGCCATTATGGTGAGTGAAGTTTTTTTGGTGTTTTTTCTATATTTTAGGCTGCAAAAAAAGTGAAAAACCAATTTTAACTGCTTTTACCTTGACAGGCAAGTAAATTTTTGAGAAAATGATTTAAAAAAGTTTGAAAATTAAACCATTATGGCGGAGCTATACAAATTTTTAAGAATTTGTTTTGTTAGAAGCTTGAAAGAAATACAGCCTTTAATCAACTAAGCAGAATGAGGGTTTTGATAATAAAAAATAGAAAAAAGTGAAATACCAGATTGATTCCACATTTTTTTTCTGAAAATAAGGGTATTTGTCGCTTTTATGTAATAGCGGTTTGGTTTTGTTGTGATTATAAAAGAATTTTTTTTTTGAAAAGGAAATAAAAAACACATAGCTTAAGCTTTAAACTAGCAAATATAACAGAAGTTCAAAAAAGCTTGCTTTTTTTAGTAAAAACAGTAAAAATTTATCCTTCTTTTTGCAAAATTGTTGTAAAAAAAGGCTTTTGATTTATGTGAAAAAAGAATTTTTTTTTTCCTGTTTTTTTGTTTTATAAAAAAATCATTAAAAAAATAAAAATTACGAAAAAATTATGAAATTTTCACTGGAATTAATGAATTTACAAAAATAGTTTTATTTAGAGCGAGAAAGCGTGTTTCTCTGATATTTTTTGATATACAAGCTCTTTTCTTTTTTTATAACAAAAAAGCAGCAAAAATTAGGCTACTTAAACTGCTTTGTATTTGATGCTCAAAACTTTATAGCAGCGGCGCTAAAGTTTAAATATCAATAGAGAGTGATTAAAATTTTTAATAAAATTTTATTTTCACAGAAATCGCTAATTTTTTACTCATCTTCTTACGGTATTGCTATACATGTTGTGGTATACCTCGTAAATATGCATATATCTAGGTGTGTCTATTTATTTACCTGTGTCTATCAATATTTTTATAAATCTATCTGTGCTTATATATTTATTTACCTGTTTCTATCTATCTA
>JADHZB010001485.1:0-72662 GCA_015657535.1 Nephromyces sp. MM_2019 | reverse complement strand
CACAGGGTGGTGTTAAAGCAGCACACACAGGGTGGTGTTAAAGCAGCACACACAGGGTGGTGTTAAAGCAGCACACACAGGGTGGCGGTAAAGCAGCACACACAAAGAGTGATTAGAAGCATCACACACACAATGACACCAAAGCGCCACACACACAGTGACGCCGAAACGCATTTTTGCTAAACTCGCACACAAGAAATGAGTTTTACCCGCAGAAGGGGGTGCATGCTGGTGATACTGCAGTCTTTACGAACGAAGTGGTTTACATCATCTTCTTTTCGCAGTGCTAAATGAAAGGGCTGCACCACAGCTACATAGATTGCTTCGCGTACATATTGTAAGTGCAAGTTCATGAGTTATAGGTATATCGTGAGTTTTAGCACAGCTTTCTGAATATATAGGCTTGCTAGTGGTGCACCATTTTGACTGTACTCTTCGCAGTAGTGCACTATTCTAGCTACCAGCTTCCCAATAGTGCCCCATTCTTAGTGCATCACTGTTATGCCTGCTGCATTTTTACGCCTAATATTTCGTACTGCTTTTGACCTATGAAACTCAGAAGTTGCAGACGGGTCGATAACGTCGCAACTGATTGGAATTCAGGCAGAAGAAGCCACATATCTAGACTACTAACAACTCACTTTTTCATTCTCTGAGTTATATATCAAGCAAAGTATGCTCACACACACAAAGTATACGACCAAGCATATGGTGTGGCGAAAAATTACCTATATTTTCTTCTAGAGTAAGATCTAATGCTTAAAATCTACGCTAGTAATAGGGATTCATTCTAAAAATAATTCGCCTACTCTAAAACTTGGAAGAGAAGTGCTTATAAGCAATCTATATGCGAAGCTGCTCATGCCAGGGATTATGTGGGTCGTCACACCCACAAATGTGTGTGTATTCTTCAAAACTGTAATCGATTTTAAACCTATTTAAAATCCTTGTTCTTAATTGCTTGGCGCTACTAGCAAGTAGCGAAAGAGCATCTTAAGCCTGTAGATAACACTACTAGAGCATCTAGACAACACTAATATCGCATCTAGATGGCATATCACACACACACACAAACTGCTTTATACTACAGTAATAAATTCAGTTAAAATTGCTTATGAAACCCCCCTTTCTGGATGCTAATAAGCATATTAACGCCTCTCGAATGCGTAGTTGAAGGCTCTACTAAATTGCTAGCATCATAGGAGAACATTACGCCCAGTCTCCTTTGTGTGCATAGCTTTATTCAAGGCATATGCAATATCTAGTTGAAAAGGACTGCATAGACGATGCATAGAAAGAAAGAGAACGCACAGAAGCGATTCTTATTCGTTTGACTTTTATTAGGGAACCAGATAGGGTCATCCAGATCATACACACACTTGCAAAGACACACTTTTCTTCAATCTGTGGAAAGTCTCGATTTTTGGACTTTTTCAGCTAGTGATATGTACTGAACTCGAAATTCTATTTAATGGCTGCTTTCACTCATAATCTTGGCTTAAATTCATTGCAAATTTGCTTTCTTTAAATCAAATTTGCACCTTAAATATACATCCCAACCAACTGCTCACATAGAAGATTATCTATTCAGCAGTAGTGCATGAGACTCACAAAAAAATGGTTCTTACTTGAGCTTGTAGTAGCTGAAACAGCTAAAAGTATTGCTAAACGTGCAAAAAACTAGAGAGAGCAAAAAGAAATATTAGCAGCATGAGATTCGCACACAATCTGGAGAAAGAAGTGGAAAACCTAGGAATTAATAATAGTGTACTTTACACACACAGAGCCAAAGCAAGATGATTATAATCATAAGCTTTTAAGCGATACGATTTATGTAACTACAGTGGAGGCAATCTCAACAGCATGATGAAAAGGCAACGAGAAATTTTTTGAAGCCTCTAAATACAGCAAGTTAATAGATGATACCAAACTATAGGATGAAAACATGACACACAAACATGGAGATGCACATGCATACATGGAGATGCGCACGCATACATAGTGATACACGGGCACACATAGAGACAGACACACACACACCCACCAACACACACATATACTATTAAATTATATCGGTAAGAAATGCCATTGCCAATCTTTTCTGACAAAGATGCTAGGCTTAAGACAACAGAAGCAGCAGGCAGCCCTTTTTTTTGCCCCTACATTTAGTTTAGAAAAGGAGGCTAGTACTGAAGATAACACAAAGGTTTAAACGGAATCTAATACATGAACTAGTCTGTATCGTAGGTTCACACATAGAACAGCGATAAACAGTACAGCATAAGCTACTTCATCCAGAAAAAAAAAGCTTTGAAGCCATAACTTCCTCTGATGCATGCATTTCCGAGGCAAATCAACATCATCAGATTATCTCCATGATCGCTAAGCAATAAGTGAGAGTACAAACAATTCTCTAGAGGCTACAGTGCCATCAAAAATTTGAGAATTTCCTCGTATATTTGAACCAAAAAGCTCAGCAGTGTAAGTGTTTACTGGTTTATTCATGTCGATGTCATTTCCATGTGTAGGAGACCTGTCAGAAGGAAGCTATACACACAAATTGTATAAAAGATATTGGGCAGACTGGCCATTTTGTTGATGCTCTGAGTTAAGTATATCAACTGAAGAGATGCAGCATCAAGAGGAGGAGAAATATCTATTTTTCTAACTCTGCTAACTCCTAGACGCACTTTTACGAGCTCAATATGGCCTTCCAAGCATCAGAATCTAACAGGGTAGTTGTCTTTACCAAGAAACAAAAAGGATTCAAAGAATATCATGACAAGAAGTAATTCTGTGTGTCCAAGAAGGATGAAAGCTTGTAGACTCCCTTGTTACCCTTGTTCGAAAATCCTTCAGGGAAATTGAATCGACTGTACACTGAAAAAATACGCAAGACTGGTCACTGATGAATTTCTTTTTATACAAGGAAAATTAAGAGGAGGAAGAGAAAGAGGAGGAGATTAACACACAACAAAAATTCACCCCGAAGAAAGCTTTCGCAGGCAAAAAAAGCATTCTACAAAAAAGTGAAACTTCTCATTATTATAGGAATCTAAACATATACATAAACCTTTCAAATAACTGAGTTATCTTTAAACAGAGTATTCTTTTAATATAATCTTCTCGAAAGAAGTACAAGCAAAATACACATGCAGCATCGTTACTTTATCTACTGCTTCTACTGCTTCTGCTGCTTCTACTGCTTCTGCTGCTTCTACTTCTACTGCTTCTGCTACTTCTGCTGCTTCTGCCGCTTCTCCCCCCCTACCCCCTCCCCCCCCTCTTCCCCCTTTTCCCGCTATGAACACTAAGCGTCCTAACTTGCATATTGAATGAGCACAAACTCACGGTTTGCTGATAACCAAGACTGAAATCTAGCAAAACTTCACATGCGTACACACGCTGCCGAAGCCCCTCCCCCTTCCTTTAGCACACTTCACCAAGTAGCTTATACTATCGGTAGCCGGATGCAACCAGGAAAATCATCAACTCAGAAGTATTTAGCCTCCTCAGAAATAAAAATCTCCCAAAAGCTTATAGCACGGCACACACATACGCACATACAGCAGCGGATGCACTCATAGCGACGGGGGCTTAAACCATCAAATCAGGCCTAAAAATTTTGTATTTCCTAAACTCTCTTTTCTTCCAACTCGCTGCCTTTTATCGTTACTAGACATACTCAGCTTTGCACAAAAACGGGTATTATTGATGAGTATATAATATTGACATATCAAACCTCTCCAATTCTGTGGATTTCTTTCGGTTTATAATAGGAAAAACAAGCTTTTTCCATACTATTCACTGATACGACACATCTTGAAACATGAGAAATACTAAGTCCTTCTAAGATTGATGACTCACTCTTTCGCTCCTTGTAGGTCATGCCCTTCAGGAAGGAAACTTCAGCATTTGTCTTTTTCAGTAGCAAATACATGAATCTTTGGTTCCTAGTGCTTATCAGTATCTTCAGAAGGTCAGGAACAGGCCAGTCGCTCTCTGGAATGCTGAAAAAAAATAGAGATATACACCTTTATACAGCCTAGATTAGACAAGGCTATAATACTACTGAGAGCATTGCTTTACCAGGGATTCCTTCTAAAAATCGGAAAGGTAACAAGAAACAAGCTAAAACCTCTAAAAAAACATCCAAAAACTACCACAAACTTGATTTCTATCTGCTTCACCTGCCTTTATCAATCATTCCTCTACTTTTTTTGAAGCTCCCATGTAATGTAAAGGAGGCACACACTAAATTTAAAGCAAATGCACGGCGAGAGGCTACCTATCCCCATACATCTTCCTGCTTTCGTGCATATCGTTGAAGATAACTAGTGCAATTAAAAGGTGAAGATAAAGTAAAACAAGGATTTAGCAAGTCGTATAGGATGCTTTTTATCGCACTCGAAAATTCCAAATTTTTTAGCTTCTTCAGCAGATCTAAAACAGCTTCTTTCGGTATATTCTATAATCCCTATCTCAGGATTTAACGTAGGAAAACAATAGGCTGCCTTCAAGCCCAGCGGTTATCTTTTGAGTTAGGAATGGATGATCTTACTTCTATCAGCGATGAAAATAGCTCTATCTCTGCATGCGAAGCAAATCGATAGGCAGAAAAATGCTTTTAGTGCGATTAATAGGCGAGATTCTACAAATTAAAAAAAGCTTATCTGGTAAATACAGTAAGTACCATATATCGCTGACTGCATATGCAGCAGATGCAAAGAAACTCCTTAAGCATACAGTAATGCTTATATACTCATCACAAGGAAGAGAGAGGTTAATTGAATAAAAAACTCTTTCAAGCAATTCAGAGAGAGAGGCCGAGAACAATCATTGAAGTGATCTCAGTTAGAGCTGACAAAACTGGTCAGGAAGCAGTTAATATAGCACGACAGCAGCTACCTAAGCAGAATGGCGGTAGAGATGCTCTATCTCACAAAAGAATACGCAATCTTAAATCTTCGCAGAGAAGTATGCAATCTCCCACCAAGTGTATGTATGAAAAATTAGTCCCCAGCAGCTAGTACAACATAAAGGTAGTTATAAAATACCTCTCATTGAGAAATATTTGCTGCATAAAAGTGCAAAAAAAACCCAAAATACACTTCCTCCTCTTCCTTCTCACATTCCACACAAAACTTCTCCAAGCTCAAAAAAAAAAGGGCAATCCTTCCCAACTGTTTTCGCTATTGGGTTTTCCTTAAGAGACGCAGCGTCTTTAAAGTACTCTGGAAACCGAATCCTCACATCTCCATCTTCATAAAGCATTCTCGCATAAACAAATTGAAGTTCTAGTTCATCTCCAGGGAAAAGCTGTGCATTTACAAAAAACATCTTCCGCAGAAACAATGTAAATGTGGGTTGGCTTTGAGTTAAAAAAACAAGCAAAAGGGGTATTTGGGTTTAGAACGTAAATTCTCATCAAGCCAATGGATTAAACTCTATGAAGAATGAAACAGACTTCACAATGGCCACACACACCTTGGAATAAATGTACAAGAATGACTAGTTAATGCACAAACATAAAGTTGTAAATTTGATTTCTGAATAGTGGGATTTCAGGATGATAGTGTAAAAGTATATGTTATCTTTTAATTTTCCACAGGTGCAAGGAGAAGAGGGAAAATAACGCACAAACACATACATTGTATCTGTGAATAGAGGGGAGTCGTCCACTCTTGCACAGCAAGCAATACGTTCAACTTACATACGGATGCAAAAGCAGAATCATCATTTGGAGTGCTTCTTCATCATTTTTTTTTATTCTTCGCATTAGCTCATTTAAATAATTTGAATGAGCATTTGCTAGGATAAGAGATACTAATATTTGGGCTAATACTCACTCAATTCAAGGCACTTTGTCACTCCATCTCCTACATCAAAAAATCATAAGATTTTTTCTACCATAATTTCTTGTACTCCTATGCATTAATCTAGATCCAGATAAATTCCGTCGCTTTAATCACCAAACAACCCCCTCAAAATCCCTCAAAAGTATCATTTTTCCGACCTCATCTGATCTAGCTCCATGCTTAGCCTCCTCAGCAGCTTTGGTAGACAAAAATGCCATCCCAGGAAGTCTCCTTGTGGGTACGCATGGTACTGGCTGCACACGCCACACACAGTTAGCACACGATGGAGGACTTTAAGCGTCTTAAAAAACAAAGCGAAACCACAAAGAGACTCTAAAGATTCCCAAGTAGCAAGCAGCCAAGCTAATCAAAAAATTATAAACATTAAACGAAAAAAATTTACATTTCTCCCCCTAAATACTTTAAATTTCGTCAAATTCATTGTATTAATATTCCCTAGGAAGATGATGAATAATGTAATGAAGCAAAAGTTATGCTAGAAACTCACCCTAATCAGCTTTTTTTAGGCAAAAACGAAGATTTAAAGTAAAAATTTCAGAACTTTCTATGAAGAAGACTGCCAACAAGTCTGCATATATATCACCCATGAGAGAGATATAACCACATTCTAAAAAAAGTATAATGTAAGGTTAAAAATGAAAATTCTCAGGCTTTTTCCGAAAATAGCAAAATCAATTACTTTTTCATAAGCTAAAGATGAAAACCAAACTTTTCTACTCAATTCGATTCTCCTTTCAAAAGGCTTTTCAATGAAATTCCAGTTTTATGCCTTACCCAATGATCAAATATGCTAAGCTGAGTTTTTGGGGGCAGCCACTTTCTCAAGTCCACTTGAGTATTATCAGCAGCTGCAGATGTTGTTTGGGTGACATCTTGCGATGCATCTTCTATTATCCCTTCCATTAAGCCATCTTGGGTGATGGTATTAAAAGAGGGTGCAGCTTGGGCACTACTTTCTTCCATGCTGAAAATTGGAAGAACCAGAAGGTTAGAGTTGAGGCTTGAAAAACATGCTGCAAGTTTAATTGAGAGAGAGCGAGAATATAAAGGCATTAAGCAACAATTTCCCTGCACATCTTTGACATCAACTCAATACGCTCTCCTCTGCAGAATAAGTGAACATCAAGACTTTACTATGCTTTTACCTAGGAAAAAGAATAATCATCATATTACATTCCATTGAAGCATTGATATCAATTACTAACAGACATCTAAATAGCATATTGAACTTATAAAAGCCTTTTCTCTCGCAATTCATAACATGGCACTCTCCAAGTTGATTTGCATTGAAAACCAAGAAAAACTCAAATTAAACGGATGAAAAAAAGGAAAATTTAAGTAAAGATTTATCACCACTCATATAACCAATTAAACTAGAGTTTCACGCTTTCTAATAGCAGGAGGATGATATACAGACACACGCTATCCTACAAAGTCTAGCAGTAAAATCCCTATGGCCTTTCACTACAAAAAACTCATGCTTCTTAAGCAACAGAAAGGAGCTGATTTCACGCATCTTGAACACAAAAATCTCAGCAACAGATTTAATACCTCAGAGAAGCCTAAAGTGAACTCACTAAAAAAAAATTAGTATTTCCTGGAAGATATGATAACAAACCAACTGATGCTGTTTCTGCTATTACTAGGGCAGCTTTCTATACCCCTTATCCCTCCCAATGAAGAGTTTTTCTTCTTCTCTTTGGGAATAATCCCACTTGGCAGCTTTTTCCTTCTTTAACCTATTCTTCCGCAATTATCATATCATGCTTGAATATCCTGAAAAAAAGGGGGTATAGTGATATTTACCTACCGATGGAGTAGCAAACTTATGCATGATTTTACTCAACTATAGACCTATCAACGATGATACGCACTTTGAATTCAGAAGGAAGCCTATGAAAAAGCTCTTCGGCAAAAAATGCTTCAAAAAATAATGATAAGCGAGAGAAAGGGGGGCAGGCGTGCACACAGCAGAATCTTAGAGAGGTTAGTAGGGGCTTCTCTACTCTTTGGACACACTGCTCCAAGTTAATAACTTTTTCTTTTTAATCAGCTTTTCTTTATTAGCGCTAAAAAAATATTATATGCTCTATTCTAGATCAATGCATGTGTGTTGTAAAGGAATAATGGATTCTGAGCAAAACTTAGTACCTTCTCGCAACCTCCAAAATAATCGCAACATTCTAAATTTATAGAGCTAAAAGCGTAGTATTCCTAGATGCAGGAAACACACTCCTATTAAACAAACTTAACGCTTCCTGAAAACGAATTCAGAGGTAGGATTTCAACGGTATAAAAACAGTTAGAGGAGAAAATAGCAAGAAAAGGTGTAGATAATAATATAAATTCCGCTATTTTCTGCTTTACCAAGAGATTCTGGACTTCTGCGTTGATGCAGTTAAAGATTTTCGCCTCTTTAAACGTGTGTTGCTAGTTTTTCCAGAATACTAAACAATCACTTTCATACAAGGGTATAAAACTTCATTCTCAACTGCCAAGAAGAAGAAACTAGCAGACCTAGACAGAAACAAATTGCAAAGGGAACAAAATAAGGTTTCAAGCTTTCCCAGTGCTTAAACTCTTTAAGCACGAAGTAAAAAACCTAGGCGAATACAACAAGGAAAACGACTGCTACATATCGCACTATACGCAAAAAAAAGTAAAATCCTCAGAGAAAACATATCCATTTAGTGCGATTTTTAAGACTCCTGAAAATCCATGTCTTTCAGGCAGTTCAAGATGCAAAAAAAAAGCCTCAACTAGTCAAATTTCCGGATTAGAAAGCCTTCAATGAGGTGAAAACAGCTACTACAAATAATATGAACTAGGCAATGAAAACAATGAAAAACTGTTCAAAAAACAGGAAATTAAATATCTGCTGAAGTTATTATATATTTGAATAAGTCATGCCCTAAAATCTACAGCAAAAAGTGTATTAAAAACGCACTTTTCTCCTGAAAGCGGGGGGCGGCTGCTTTTCTCCGTGATGAAGCAATTTAATAGGCACAAAAAAGGTCTTATCATGCACTGCTGAACGCAGTACAGTGTAGGGGAGCATCTGGTAATATTTTTGGAAAAAACAAGATATGAAGATCTGATAAGTGGCTTTTCAAGGTAAAATACCTTCTGCATCCGGTGTAAGTATCCTTAAGCATTGCTTCATGTAGCTGCAGAATCAACGAAAAAACGAGAAACGCTTGACTTTTAAAGCATCCTGCGAGAAAAAATATCAATTTTACTTCTTCACTAGAAAGTATATACAAATACTGCAAGGGAGCTGGCCATAATATATAATCAAAGGAAGAAAAAAAGCAAGGAAATAGAGGGGAAAAGGAGAAAAATTTAAGCCTTCATACAAGCTTGCCCTGTTGACGCAAACATATTCTTGGAGCCTCTAAATTTACACATCTAATAAAGATTGCTAAAACGAGAAAACAAAAGGAAGCTGCTAATTTCCTGCAAAAAAGCAGGTATGTGTAGAGGAAAATGAATATCAGCCAGCAGAAACGATGTTAAATCTGCAGGCTCAAGTCAACACCTACACAGAATATTATGAAGAGATGAAAGCTGCCAAAGGACAAATTATGCAACGCAAAACTTTTTACATTTTTAATCCACCCATTGAGAGTATAAAAATATTAAAAAAAAGAAGCAAAAAGAATCATTTTCACTACCTAAGGATATTTTTTTATAAATTATGGAATTTCAGCTAGACTAGAAACATTAAAAGCAACAAAATTATTCCTCTAAGAAGTAATACAAATATAAAGTTATCTGCAGTAAAGCCTTTTATAAGTTCTCCAAAGATTTTTTCGCAAATTCAATATTTGATCCTCTCAATCTCGAAAAAAGAATTCGTAATATATCAAAATCTCAAAAAATGCCTAAAATCCGCAGAATCTCCCTTACTTCTCATCATTTTAATTTTACAAGTAACTGTGTCTACTAAACTAGTCTCTTGCGAAAAAACTTCACAGCCAAGCGCGCACTCGATGAAAATCATGATAGAAAAATAAATGTGATGTCGAGCGACACACACACAATTAAAAGAAGAGAGGAGCTAATAATATTTCGCAGTGAAGAGTTGAAAATCATGCAACTAATCATTTTGAAAAAGCGGCATAACTTCTCCTTCTCTCAGAGTAAAATTTTGATAAAAATAATAATAAAACGACTGAGATACGGTTATTTAAGCGAGAAAAACATGGCTATAATCAAAACACACACCAGCATAAACCCGAGAGACAAAATTTAGAAATAACAAGAGAATTAGCAAGTAGATTTAATTCAAAATATAGTAGCGAATTTTTTTTTAAATTACTAACATTAATATTTTTTTTCAAACTAGCCTAGAGTCCATCGCAAAATTTTTAGTAAAAAAATTATGATTGCGCTTAAGGATTATCAAAACTCATACTATTTTGGTGAATAAACAAGAGTTATTACTTTAGCTTTAATCTCCAAAAAAAGTAGAAACCTAACCACTTATGCATGTTTAATAGCATATACAAAAGTAGTGCAATCATTCTTTTCACAAAATAAGTTGTGTTTTTCTCAAAGAAAATGCAAAATTCGTTTATTTCGTGTCAGCAAGTGAAATACGTAAACCGTCTTATTCATCAACAATGCAGTAAATAGTGCCTTTCAACACAAAAATTAAGAGCTAGCAAGCAAATCCATTCAGCGGCTCAAAAATCGCTAAAGAAGCAATTTAATCGAAAAGTTTATACAATCTTCAACATCACCACCATCAGTCACCAGAGGAACAGCATATGTAATACGTATTAAACACTCTGTATAAAATACCTGGGATTTTAAACCATTCCTTTAAAATGTGCTTTTCACCACCCTCATGAAAAACAACCTAGAAAACAGCCTCTTCAGCTACTTTAATATGAGAGACTCTACTCAGTGATGCATCTGAGACGACCCGCAGATAATGCAATTGAGTGAGGAGGTGGGAAGACTCTGGATCCCAAGTCCAGTGACTAGAATTCCTCCTGTTGAGGATGCTATTTTCGCACACATGAAGTTGATGACTGGGTAGCCACAAAAACCCCCGTACCAAGTTCCGTACTACTTTATATATGGAAATTTGGGGTTAATGTGTTGATCACAGGCATCGCTTAATATTCGCACATGCTTGGTGACGGAAACGCGACGGCGTTATACCAACCATAAATGGAAGGACACGCTCATTACGGCGACCAGCCTAGGCCCTATGTATTACCAACTACAAGAGGTGTACGAATAGAGTACCTGGAAACGTCTATAAAGCTAGCAAAACTTGAAGTTTTTTGTTTTATCTAAACTAGCATCAACTGTTCTTCAAAAATCTGCCCAATTCACCGCAAGATTTAAAAATAACATTGAAAGCAACGATTGCAAAAAAAGTTACATGTATTACACCCTGGCCCACTGTGAGCCGACTCTCTTTGAGTCATTAACGATTGCTTATGCGGTTGCTCTACAAATTTATAGAAAAACCGTACAATTTCTGATCTAAGGAAAATTACAAAGGATGGGTTACCAAGTAAATGCATATGTGCCTGGAATGCTTCACCCACATCTTTGAAACTGTGTGTGTGGAGAGGGTAAATGTACTATATATTTTCCTTCAATCTTAGAGCATTGTTTTATTGTGTCTCATATTTGGTTTTAAGTGGAAAATGGTTTGAAAATATATTTTAAAAGTTTATTCGCCCAGTTCACAGTGAAAATTTAATTTGTCTTTACACTTTGAAGCAGTAGCATGATAAATCAAAGTTACACAGTTAGCAGCTGAACTGTAAAGCCTGATGAAATTTTCTAACGTTGAAATATGATGCCGTTTTTTGGTAAAAAAAAGTTCCTAATTCCTGGTTCATTATGGCCTGCATTATAATGTAGTTTCCGCTGAAAATCCCACAGGAATAGCTTTCGTAAATTCAGTGAATAGAAGGTTAACTTTGCAGACAAAATAAAAATGTTCTAGGATGCAAACAACGGAGTTTTCACTTGAGCTTTTTGCTGCAAATCCCGCTAGTACCATGAATGCTCAGCAGCATACCTTTCGCTTGTTGACTTTCCCCTTTTTTCTCAGAAAATACACAGTGAGAGTGTTCAGCATAAACTGCCCCCAAATTTTTCTATGGAGCAACGCTTGTCGATGACTATCAAAGGAATTGCAGTGGAACTTCTTCCTTATGTCGTCCTGAATTGTTTTAACCGCACTTAATCAGCACTCGTGCTACATCTTGATAATAGTATAGCTCTTCCATACTTACAAATGTAAAATATTTATGCCTACATGTTTAAATTGAGCGCAATAACAGCGAATTGCAGCATCAATGCAGTACTAGTAACTGCAGATTCCACCCAGTTAAAAAATTTTTTTAACTCGAGAGTGACGCTGACGGATTTTCAGTTTCAGCGCGAAAATTTGTATTGGATAACTTTTCTGGCCTAAATTTGTTCAGATGCAGTATAAGGATTGGAGTTACTGATAATTATAATTTCAGTAACAAAATCTAGAAGCAGGTATACCTCCTGTCAGAACGCGTCAATTTTGCTGCACAACAAGTACACCGCGATATGTTATCAGAGGTCATTCTAAGTTAAAAAAAGTCAGAAGGCAAGACGCCATCAATACATGCTCATCTCAAAAAAAAAAAATAAAACGGAATACTTGAAGCTTTGCTACTCATTCATAAATCTGGGAAGTGCTCAGCTTAACCTCGCTACGAACCCACATACTACTCTGGAGCCTAATTTGTCAGTGCTGTAGTATCTGTGTATCACGCTTTGCACACGTCATCCTGCTCGCCTGTGTAAGACTCTCAAATGAATGTTAAAACCCAGTGAAAAAATACATCAATATGTTATCATTTACACTTTTATCAAAGAGTGGAATATAACTCTCTGTGGCGCATAATTTACTAGAACCCGCCCAAGCTTCTCTCCAGCTGAATTCACACACTGGAAAAAAAATGCTTCAGTATTGTTTTGCAATATGTCTATTACCGGGCTTGAAGCATCGACACACCACTTTGTAACACAAGAATTCCTATATGCTTTCGCCTGACCTACCTAGCTTACAAGTCTATAGCTGCCGCTTATTGTGCTAAATAATCGCGTAGCCCTAATTTATCACCCCATATCAAGGCATCAGCCATAAGCAGGATCACGGGCCTCCAAATGAATCTGCTATTCACCAATCATGCCAAGTAAGCCTCGTAAGACCTCCCTGTATATTATACCTTCTTTTCATGTAGCAGTTCTCCTATCCGATAGGTAGTAAGCACTGTTTGAAACTGGTTTAATTAAAGATTTTGTAGTAGCAGAAAAGAACATACTTATTTTTTTATATATAGAATATGTTGATCGACTGTTTAAGAAACTCAACTTTTAAAAGTTCAAAAAATTTTATGACAAATTCAAGGATAATATAGGCACCTTTTAATATGCATTTATGGTAACATACATATCAGGCAGAACGGAATCGTATGCAAAGTTCTCAGCACGGAAGAACTTAGCGAAAATACCAATTACAGCGGCACTGGGTAATCGGCTTCCTTCTTATCATACTAGGTAGCCGTTGTTTGTGCTTAAATATTTCGTGTTGTATTGTTAAGAACTACAGCAACTTTTTCGTCGTAGTTACGACGGCCTCGGATGAAATTTGGGCCCTTAGAAGATACAAAATCAGCGAACTTCTCAGTTTAGTACTTATTCCGTGATTAAAATACCGTAAGCAAGCCTCTCTGGAGAGCTGACTTATCTTCCACGTAGCAGCTGCAATAAAGAGGTAGTTTTTCTCGCCGTTGAAGAATGAAACCCGCTCAATAACTTCGGAATTTTAGTACATATGTGCACATAAACTGTTGTGTTTCATTTTAAAGGTCTATCCCTGTTTTAGAGGCCACCCTTTTTTACATGCACTCATTAATGTGACTGCTTATTTGTGTTGTATCACATGTAACTCCATAGGTCCTTCGCCTGAAAAACGTTGAAACCTGCTATATTCGTAGGCATCGCTTAGATGCATAGCGTAGCCGAGACTACCACCGCTCCCTAAGGTTTTTTTTAGATGTATGCATATTTTAGGTGCTCTGCACCTCAAAAATAGCGCACACTAGCAGAAAAAAATGTAAGCGCTAGTGAGTTCATGCAGTTCCATACAAGTATCCCCGATGATGGGCCTATGTACCTTTGGCGAGATACTCGTGCAATATTCTCCTCAAACTAGAGCGCATCAGTACGGCCATGGTTCGATATCATGCTCAAGCTTGGGGGGATCCTCCTGCAACTGCACTACTCCCCTTGAACACCGTTTTACAAACTCTTCAGGGTGCTCTCGTACTTTTCTTTGCCAGTAAGAGAAGTTTTCACGCATTTTTTCGCTTTTGTTTTGTTAGCTGCATATTCACCGCCCATGCTTGTGCAGGAACTTGCCTTGTGTGTTAGCGTGTGATAATGGCTCTATCTACAAATACCATGGGAATCCATTCTGTTGAAGAATGAAAGGGACTTGTTTTCCATTCAATGCGTTTGCAGCTACTCCAATTTCTTCGTCTCCCCAAAGATTGCCAGCTCAAAATATTGGTACCCGCGACAAGATGGTGAACCCCCAACAAGAATCTTTATTTAACCGTAGTGGGAGAGAGATTTACCTTGCGTTTAATATAACCAAAATATTATTTTGAGGCCCATAGGGCTACCGTGATTGTTTTGGAATGCTGATACGGCAGAATTCACAATTCTCAGGCTGTAGCATTATTTTTTACTAATTACCGGGTCTTCTACGAGCATGTGTCCACTCTAGTCTTCCTGAGCCTTTTATGCCTCTGGCGAAGGCGCGGTTATTGATGTGCAGCAGAGTATTTTAGTAGTTTCTATGGGGATACACCGAGATTTATTTCTTTCCTTGTTTATCTCGCCTTGCACTTCTCTTTTGAATTATCCCTACTTGGACCTACGCTTTCAACAAAGCAATCAAATAATACGAGTTTTTATCTCACTTCGTATGAAATATGCACAAATGTGCGTGTGTTGTGAGATCCATTTTTTTGTTTACATCGCTTCTACCAATAAAATGAGCCGAGCATACCAATTAGCTCTATACTGCTAGCTTGTTTACTCACTTATGCCATCTTTTTTCGTATTATGCTTATTTTTGCTGTGTTATTAATAAATCAATGTGTTATACTGATCTCATAAATTTATTTCTTATATTTTAGGCTGCGAAAAAGGATATGGAAGCTAATCTAGCGGCAATGGCTGCCGCAGTAGCTAAGAAGTAAGTTTGTGTGGTAGTTTGTACTTTCGAATCCTTTCTCCCAGTTGTTAGGGCCATTTTAACATGAAGTGATTCTTTAATTTAGGATAAATAATGAAAAAGGTGTAAAAGAACATGCTTTTGAAGCGGAAGGAACTTGTGAAGCTAAGGAAGCTAATAAGGCGGTATCAGAAATACAGCAGGGCGAAGACCTGGAAGTTGATGCGAATGAAAGGTCTGGAATCTTTCGCTTGTGTGTAACTTTATTTTCCCTAGTGTGCTTTATGATTTTACTCTGACTAATATGCTATGCTTTTTTCTTTTCCCTGGAAACTCTTAAGCCATTATTTTACACTTTCTTTTCTCACTGATGTATCCCCCAGCCGCAAGCCTAAGATAGGAGTCCCTGTTATGCCGATGGATAACAAGGAACTCCTTTCTAAATTGTAGGTTCCAGCTTCTACTTGTGGCATCATTTTAAGTAGAAAGTTTTTGCCGTATCCTTCTTTGGGTTACTCTTTGCTGTTTTTCTGCGTAATTTAACCAACTCATTCCACGATCAGTTCTGTATCAGCGCTACATTCCCGTGCCCTCAAAGGCTTGATATTTGCTCTTATTCACTAACTTAATTCTCACCAACGTCATGCAAACAAATCTTTCTTTTTTTCCCTTGAATAGGCTTTTCTATTAAATATCTTTTTTTTTCTCCTGAAGTCTGCTTTTGATAATATTCTTTTGAATTTGCTACGCCGCGCTTGCGACGTCAGTCTCTGGAAGTGATTATGCTAGTATTTTTTATGAAGTTTCCTTTACTGTATTATATGTTGAAATTGTTCGATTATAAATAAACCTATTTTACCCTATGAAAAATTACGCTTTTGAATTTAATCCCCTCGTTTAGTTGTCGTATTCCTATGAGAACCATAGCTAGTATCTTCAATGCAAGAAGTGTTCCATGGAAAAATTTTTGGAGTCACTCCTTGCTTAAATAGCATGAGCTTTTGGAAAACTTCTCAGTATGGAGCAGCTACTTGATTTTTTTTTGTTCAGGGCAGAGAGGAAGAAAGCGACGGAATAATAGTAATTTTGGGGGTAAGTTTTATACGACTTAATAGTGGAAATTTGTTTTCCGGCTTTCTTATCATGTTTTCCGAGGACTTTGTTCAGCTATTTAAGAAAAATTTAGGACATAGAGACCCATCACCAGTAGGGAATTTCGATGTTGTGTTGCAGATGAATTAATCTGATCCCTCTTGATGGAATGCTGATCTTTGTCACGCTCCCAAGCTTTTCAGCTATAAAGGCGATAGTTGTTACGAAGGAGAGCTACCAATTTACTATCATTCTTTAATAGTTATGCTTTGCAGTTGGCCAATGAGCGTTGAACATGCTGAATGTAGCCAGCAACCTGCTATGGGAAGAGCCAATTTTTTTTGTTTTTGTAGTGCAATTTCATTCCAAATATTGCACTAAATTTTTCAAAATCTGCAGATTCGACGTAATATTCACATCTCATTTTATAGACGCCTCAAATTGTAGGTTTTATCTCTCTCTACTGGCCCTTTAATGTATTGGCAGGTTGTGGCATTTATGAAATGCGGTCGCATCTCCAAAAAATTTTTTATTTTTCAACTGAAGAAAATAGCATGCAATCTTGCTCGTGCTTTTGCCTTAATCCCAATGGTTTCTCGAGTTTCTGTGTGCAAATTTTTTTTAGCTGATGGTCCACTTTTTTTGTTTTATTCTCCGTATGCGCTTTATAATGATTCCCCTAAATTTTTTTATTCAAAGAAAAATTTCCTTTACTCTAATTTTTTACCAAAAAAGGCCTCTTTATCTTCGTATTTGCGGTATAGCTATAAAATATTTGCTTAAGCATCAAACTGCTTTCATCGCTGGTTTGGGTAGTTAAAAAATTTGTCGTTTTAAAGCTTTTATGGAATAATAGACAGAGTCCGAATGATTTCTACGCAGTGACTCTACGGCTCTTGTTCAAGATACACCATAGCCTTCTTTACACGAACAAGTCACGTCTACGGTATTGATGGTATTTTCTTCGTGAAGGTTGCCTGTTGATCGTTGTTAGTGTAACCCGGGCAGTGGCAATGCTCACTCTTATTGATAGCCTAATATGTTGTGGCTTGCTTGCTACGAGCGCTTCTGTCCCTGCTACAACTGGCTGAAGAGTTTAGGCCACCTCTTTCATTTCTGCACTATCGCTTACTTTTTTTAAAGATTCAGATTTATCTGAAAATTACTTTCGTGAGCTGGAAATTTTTGAGGACCATACCTGAAATTCTACATATGCGTGTCTATTAAAAAGACTTCGCTTCGTAACCGTTGAATTTCTAGAAGAGCAGTATACTCGACTCTAATGCTTTTTGATGGTGCTAAATCATCGGTAATTCTAGAACTCCGGTGATTCTCTCATACTTATTTAGTTCTCTGACTTGTCACGTCCTGCTTTTTAAAAACTTAATACGGTATAGTTTGCTTACTCTATTTGATGGAGTACGCTATGATCCAGCTTGTTCGTATTGATGCTTTCAGCATCGATTTTTTGTGGCTCTTCGCCTGTTTTCTGAGGCTTTACACGTCTTTTTCTCCGGCCTTCCTCGTGTCATTAAGGAGTGATCAAGTTTTGCTGCCCATGTCTTAATTTTTTTTGACTGCTTGGTGTGATTTTAACGCATATGGCTATAAAATCTGTTCGCAGCATCTTGTTCCACAATTTTCTGTAGTTGCTGGAGAACTTTCCTTCAGTTTTTTTGTAGCGCTGATCTGAGAAAGTTAAATACATAACACGTAGTTAGCGATATTTCTAACGCATTTTCCACCTTCCTACCCAAGGTATGGTGTGGAGCTTGAGTTGAAGGCTAATGATGGAAGTTTAAAATTGATCCCAGCGAGATTACAAACTAACCTGCAGTTATATATCTCTTGTGCTTGTTTTACGCTTAGTGGAGCCTCCTCACACACTGTGAATTTGCTTTCCTTACTTAAGATACCTTCGCTGACAATGGTTTCTTCTGACTGCGATGCGGGAGGTTCGATACAAGTCGGGGTCGCATTTCTTCTTCTATCAGTGGCATAAATTGGCTTTGAAAATTGCGCGTTAGGTTTTGACTCCTCGACGTGTGGCTTAGGTAATCCCTCTGTAGTCCTTCCATTTCCGGTACGGGTTAGGTTAGAGCTGATTTGCGGTCGCTTGGCAAAATTTTCTTGATTTTCGGTTGAGGCGCCTGAATTTATTTTTTGAGTATTCTGTTCTGTTCCCACTGTTGGTTCCAGAGCGTTGTCCATGGTGGATTGGTGTATGTTGCGTTGTGTGGAGAATTTTTGATAAATTGTTTGTGCCCCCATTGTCGCGGAGTTTCTCCCAAAATGAGTCGTAGCTGAGCTGCCGTGACAGTTTTCCTGCTCGCTACTGCATATGGCATCTTTCTTGTTACTATGAGCTGCTTGGCACTCGTCCATGGGTCGCTTGGGAGGTGGAACTTGTAGTTTACCGTTGTCTTTCTGCAGATTCGATTGAAACAATTAATCGCATCAAGCAAATTTTCACTGCCTACCCGATGGGCATCCAGAGTAGTACTTTCCGCTTATAGTTAGCATCTTTTTTGTACATTTTATGGGTTTTACGCAGGGGTCGATATTGCTCACCAAATATTTTTTTAACTTGATGGAATGCAAACAGTCCCCCATTATACTTCTGAGCAGACTATCTTTCTTATTTGTTAATGTTCTAATGTCCCGTCTTACGTGCTGCTAAATTCGTTTGAGGTACGCCGTACTAAAAAGCATTTTCATTGGCACATCTATGGCACCACTTTGCACTATCGCTGAATAAATTAGCAAGATACCAGGTGGTACGTACCGCATTGTGTAGTGGTGCAAATTCCGCTTAAAATAAGGAAAATGTGTACCCCTAGCTGCCAGATTAAAGGGAAAAAAATTCACTACTAGCGCAGCACGTGCATCTGAGTTAGTACATCAATGCTATAAGGGAGCTAGAAGCGAGCCCACAGCAACCCCTGAAAGCTCTAAGCACGCTGTGACTTGGCAAACTATGCTCTAGCCAAGTGCGTTATTTTTTCATAGAGCTGTTCCTCCATACCTGCTGTTTCCTCGAATTTCGTTCGAAAAATGCTATCAGTGAATGGACGGAATTCGTTTCATCAGAGGGTAAAACCGTCACGTTGATACTCGGCGAGCCAGCAGCCATTGTGCTTGCTGGTTTGTTTACGTGTGTAATTTTTGCCTCCAAGAGTGCCGCAGGCTAAGGCGCATTACTCTTTTTTGGGGGGTCTTGATGTGCGCGTGCTAATCAGAAATACCGCTGAAATTTGCTTTACCGTCAATGAGATTGCAATTGTAGCTTTGACTCCGCGCTGGACAAGTGATCGCAGCGCACTGGCAATTTTTACTTTATTGGATATCTTAATCGTGTTGGGAAGGCTTTCGCACTACCTGTAGGCCTGGAAATATCTATAGCAGACATTCGATGAAACCGAATATTGGCTGCAAAGAGTTACGGCTGGGAAGTGTACTGCGTAGCTATAAAATAGGAGTTTGTCCGATCAAATGCAGTAAAGCTGTAGATTAGGCGAGTGCACATCCGAATTCGGTGTACATTCTGAACCGTAATAATCTTTCTTGAGCTTTGCATAACTTATGAAGCATGATGCGGTGCCATCGAGTCTAAGCGTCCAAGCAAGACAAGACGGTGGCGAGGCTATGGCGCCTCAAACTGCCTAATGATACCTAGATGCTAGCCCTTTACGTAAGGCGGAGACAACGTATGCGTTGTGGGACATGGCGGCCTACTGGACCGCGCAGCCTCCGGCAATGATACGCAGTACGTCTAAGCCAAGTCACGGCATAATCAGGTGTGACAGGATAACCCAAGTATAATAAACGGCAAAGGTTCGTTGAGGGTGTCAAAGACCGTAGCGACAAAAGAGCTAAGCACAACACAGATATTTCTAGCCGCCGCTCAATTTTAGGATGAGTACAAACAACTGCCAAAGATTCCTAGTCCGCACTCTTACCCAACAACTATAAAGTGCAATCTCGTACATATGGAAGTTGAACAATAGTCAAAAAAACGTATGCTGTCCTTCCGGTTACACCTCTACCTTACACTTACGTCACTTTTTGGGTGGCCACCGTGGTTCCAAAATTATTCAAAAAGACTAAGGATTGGACCTCTATGATGCAATATACGAGAAAGCAAACTAGCGCCAACTATATAAAATATTATGCTATCATCGATGTTCCTATAAGGCCTACACACGCACTTCCATATAAAGTAGAGCGAGACATTAGGCCGTAAAGATTGGATTTGCAATAATTATAGCTTGAATCTCTTAGTCCAAATACACCACAATTCTCATTAGCATATACCGAGACACTCTCTCGGCATGTGTAGCTTCCGCAGAATTTAGGCAACTAAGTAGTACCTCAGCTCACAACATTTTCCTCAGAAGCTAATATTCCCATGCTTGTTGTGAAAACATAGTAATGTGTCCTCGAGTAGCCAGTGTATTAAAGCACAGATGCGCGCAGGTAATTACCAGACTTAAAGTGACTAGCATGTACATACCGCCAGGATAATTCGACTGGCTCACAATACTGCGAAAGCCGCTTCACTACAAAAATAACCAAAGTAAAACTTCTTGACTATGCACCTAAGTCAGGATAGCAGCATAGCAATAAAGTCCTCTGCGTGGCGCACAAGAATACGGAATATAAAAAATGAAGGTGAATATCATCTAATACTGTTCACCTTGAATAGAAAACTTACCTTGGGTTTACCCCGAGGCAATTTTTTTAGACTGTGTATAATTCAGGGAAGGATGCTGACATATACGATGAGCTGGACGTATTTGTCTTTCTATCATGCACTTATCTGAGCTCTTTGGCGAATTTCATGTTGGACTACACATTCATAATTATTTTGATAGAGGAACTTGGTAAGGTACTTATCGTCTTTCTCCTAGCACCAATGTAAACTTGTGCTTTTGGTTTCTTAACAGGTCTAGAGAACTTGCAAGCAGGTGGGTGACCAAAGCTAATTAGTTGATACTGCACTACGGAGAAAAAATGATACTCTGAAAACCCTGTCATGGGATATGGGATATTTACACTACAGGATTCTTCTACGGGTGCGTCATGGTACACTCGGTGATATGTCACCGTAGTTAAAATTTCTTCTTTTGCAGAGTATACAGCATGAGCATCTTGTTAATTGGGTAAAGTATTAGCGAAGCAGCAGACTGGGAAAATAGCCACCTAAGCTGAGAAATCACTTTCAAAACTAAATGCAACCTGTAGTATTCCGACGGGGATGCTGATAGATGCTATCGGAGTCAAAAAGGGACTCATAGCAGGTTTTTTCGTACACTAGCTTCATCCTCAAGAAATAGAGCTGTCGAATAAAAATTGGCGAACAAAAACAGGAGCTCTCATAACTGGAGTATCATACCTGCTTTTGTCCACAAGCCGAAACTCACAGTCCGCATTGTTGGTTGCTGTGGCCGCTATCTCACTAGGATCTTCGCTAAATATCAATGGGACAAGACTTGGTGAAAAAATTTGTGTATTCAACGCTGGAAGCGTATCACCAAAGTAAACACTTCGCATTGATTACCCGCAGGTGTCAGCAAACACAAAGGAGCAACCGACAGGCCTTGGGCAATAAACGAAATATATATCCTAGTCAACGCAGCAGCATTGGTTGCCGCCTTGTCCATTGCAACTGGACGTTTTACGTTTCCACAGTACGCGTACTATAGGTACTTCCTTCACACAACTAAGCTTACAGCAAACAACCCGGCATGAGCAGTATCATACGATGGTACACATTGGTTGCTATCAACTGCGCAGGGTTGGCCTCGCTATAGGGTCCATAGCACTATTCACAGAAATACCTTTGCTGCTTAGCCTCAGAGACGTACCTGACAACCCAACTGACATAACAGAAGCAAAATTGTGTTTCTCCCAGCTCTGGGTAGTGTTATACACAAAAGCTACGCTCATATTTGCCGACGTATAGATGCCGCGCATACAGCAAGGAGTCAAAGAGACAGCACGCTATCCAGCAGTGCAGGAATATTTGAAATTTGCAATGCTAATTGAGATCGGCACAGGAAGCATATCGCGATACTTCGTAACAATAATTCCCGAGATTTTCCAAAGTCAAAGAAACATACTTATATAATAGTCAAGCAAATAATCATGGTAGCTGCACAGGGGATAACAAGTTAAACGGACCATACGAGCTCATTTTATTGATCAACCCAATGTGAGTATAAGCGGAAACATACAATAGCTATTACTTATCTCAGAAACTAATTTAGGACAATAATCGTTGTGATGCCAATCGTTACGATGATACAGCGACGGATGAACCTCAGTTTGTTCCAGCAGCTGCAGCTAGTTAGTCACCGTAGAGTTAAATTACCCAAAATCGTAAAAACGCTTTAAATATGAGAATTTTAGGGTTCACTAGTGTCGGTTAGTTATAGATCCAGCCGTAAGAGCATGTGTGACGTGAGATATAGATGCATGCACATTCATTTCAGACAATTGGAACTCTTATCCTTGGTACCTGGTCCTCAACAACCACTACAGCAATTGGAATTCTGATTTTCTCTATTGGGGAAGCACTGTGGGCCCCAAGGTAAAAAGGAAAGTAGCAGGGAGGCAAGCAAATGTTAAATGATTTATTGCTCCTCCTAGAACTCTAGAATGGTCATTATCGGTAAGCCCAAGATCTAGCGACCCTTCAAATGTACCGAACATTGCTAATTATAAGTAAACACTGCATTATCAAAGATTGCTGAGACAGGAAGGTTAGTTCCGATTAAAAAATAATCAAGATGCTCTACATCTCCTATCGTTAAGATTTCAGAGAGGGCACAGCTTTAGGATTGGCTTCAATTCCAAAGATGGCTTCAAAAATTTTATCTGGTGACCAGCGAAAAAAAGACAAGCATTTTCATAAAAGAATCTGCTGCTGTGCAGGCACCATATCAGGAGCTTTGCTAAAAATGATATGCCCAGAAAAAATTCATTGCGGAGGAAGCCGAAATATATGGTTGATAGTCAGGTTAATTACATCTAAAGTGTGTCAAATAAACATACTAGATTGAGATAATTGAATGTTACAGCGCCATCAGCATGATTTCTCCTCTGGGTCTTTTATTATTCAGCACACCGCATACTTCAGCCGAGGCAAAATAAGACAGGAAAATGGTGCAGTAGCGCATGTAAAGAAACAAGTCATATACAAAGTGCAAGGTGGAAGCTGTCACAAATCTGCTTGTAAACTACATATGGAAAAATTCATTTGAAATCTACTTGTTGGTTTCATTTAGTATTAGCAAAAGCAAACAAAACCAACATAAGATATATTTTTCATCATTTCTGATATATACCACGGTAACCTCACCTTACGATAATGCTCCACTTCCTTGCATTACATCCTGTAACTGTTTCCCGACCAAAGCATGAACATCAGAGTACTGCACGAAAGCATTATCAGGTGTGATTGTGCCATGCAAGCAATGTCGTTTGAATATGAACATGCAGGCTATGATTGCAATATAAAAAATATGATATACTACCTTGTTCACGCATCTATCGATGCAGCTGTTTTCGCCGGCACTAAGTTCCTTATCACGTGTATTTGGTATGCATTTCGTCCAGCAATTGTCCTGCATCCTAAAAAAGTATGGTAACGTGGTAAATATTAGGCAAACTACGCATTTATATGGCAAAGACTACAATAGACTATACAAGGGTTACCTACAATACACACGACCAGTACAGCCGTGAAAAAACGACAATAAAAAAACAATAATATCACTTATCTGCAACGGACACTTTAAGCAAGCCCTTGCTAACGCTGGCGTACATCCATTCAAATCAAAAGCCTGCTTCAAGAAAGACGCATAACGCAGTCGACATCACATCTTCATGCTATATACCAGGATAAAGAAGCTTGATATTCGAGCGCCTCACAACATGCAAAAACGCGCGGGTATCCATACGCGCAGCAATACTACTGTACCGCAAAAGCCAATACTAGAGAAGCGCGTCAATTTAAGAAAGCTAACAATTTCAGGCAACGTAAGGTTTAAAATAAAAGCTTCATCCTTTTAAACCACACGAAAGTTTTCATCTTCTTTTGAGAGAAGAGATACATGATTATCCTCACCGCTTGTACATGTCTGCCATGCCAAGAAGCTCTACAACGGCAACTTGGACAGGGTCGATTCCATCAGGCATATTAGACATTCTGCTGACCAGGGCAGTAATGAAGATACAAAAAGGTATCTCCAGGGGCAAACGAATGTCATACAATCAGTAACACTCCACCTCCTGATAACTGCAAACTCCTCTATATCACGGGAATGGATCATGAAACGTCTTTTGTCGAGAGGATTGCCGAAGTGTGGGTCTTGCAATTATCACCATTTGCGCTTGCTGCAACCAGCGGCTCTTAGTCTACAGGACTCTTGCTCCCAAAGCGGATGGTACAGTACATGATGGGGGCTCGACAAATCGAAAAGTCAGCGCGTTGCTCTTTACAGGCTGAATGAGGTATCTTCTAACCCTGGTGATCTCAGCCAGGCTGGTTAATTGTGCTCAGTAGCACGAATACAACGGAGCATGCCGCACACGCTAGATTTATTGCGCTCATGCACAATAGTTGGCGGTCCACACTAGTGTGCTGCACACCTTGACATGTAGAAAAGTTATGCTGTGCCTTTATTTCTCCCAGTAAAAAGGCTTTTCTACCTTTACTCCGAATAACCACATTGATCTGCCAAGGGAATTGTTCCCTTAATCTATGGTCCTTCTATTGTAACTACTTGAGGCCATGTAAATCTCACGAAGTTAAGGAACAGGCACTTTTCAGCACTGAATGTGGCTCGAATTTTATCGCTGATATCAAAACTCTACAGATACTGCGCTAGTTTGTGAAGATTCCACAAAAATAAGAGGCAATGAATGAAATGTACACAAAAAAAATTATATTCTGATTAGCTCCTAATTTGATCTCATAAAATGGAAAATCTGAAAAATCGAACCACAGCATTGATTTTTAATAGCTTTTACATTTGCGCTTAGCTACACACGTTTACTCTGCTTTAGTGAAGTGCAGCACCTTTTCTATGACAATTTTCTGCTTATTTTCTTTGCCAGCCCATTTATTCGCTGCAGTAGAGTTACATCCTACATATGAGACGAAGTTGCATTTCCTGTGAACCGTACGTCATTTTTGCAGGGGTATCCAGGAATGTGACATAAATATGTTAGCTTCTAGTTCGCAAAGTTAGCTTTTTTGCACAAGCCTACTTATAAAATTAATTTTTTTTATCTCAAGATTGGTAGGCAAAAACATATGCATTACTATAGAAATGCAACAATAGTCACTCCATTAAACTTGAAATGAATCTCTCATAGATATACCGCAATCTTTTCTTATCAAAGTTACACTGGTTGTTGTTTACGCTAATATAAAAGGCCGTTAAGTATCAAAAATAAGTACTTAGCCTTTTGCCTTCTACATTTGTTTTAAGTTTCTCAAGTGCATACCTCGGCGAAAAAGTTCTTGGTACTGGGTAAGTGCGACTTCACCTGAATTTATATCTTACGCTCTATCTCGCCGCTGCAGTACGCTACTTTTTACTGCTTATCGGCGGACTATTTTTAGCTAAAATAGCTACCCAATAACTTAGTTCATTAAATCTCAATAAGTTTGGGTGCTGCCAGGAATGACAAGACACAGCTTTTCCATCGAGCGGGCTTCAAGTTTTCAAGTGAAGATAAATATTCTTTTACCATTAAAATATATTACACATCTTGTCTGTGAATCACACGCCATCAAGAGGTAAGAAATCGTTTTTGTCAGGTTTACCAAAGTATTGAATAAGAGCATTGAATACTCGATTCGTTGAAAAACTCTACAGGTTTGCAAATGACGTTATTCCTTGGTAGCAGCAATGCCTATTTTACTTACCAGTTTAGCTAAGCTAAAACAAGCGAATTCCAATATTCTTTTGATGGAGAATGAGTTTCCATGTAGCGGTTTACCAACACGCATCAGATGGCAAGCCCTAGGTCCTGCTTGTGCCTTCTGAAATATCCTAGTTTCATTATAAGCAATTGAGAGTGTATTTGAAAATTTAAAATAGGAGGTAAAATTTAACCCTATGCTTTTATAGCTAAAAAAATTACAGCTGTACTACCGTGTCTGGTAATTCCCTTATTTTTATGTTCGATCTGCCTCGAAGATCTAAATGTCAACCAATAGTTCTAGCGATACTTGACGTTACACTCCGTACACTTTCTAGTCAGCATCTCTACTGAAGGGTGACGCTATCATCGTGATTTTTTGGGCTTGCATATCCTCTACTATTAAGTGAAGCGATAGTGAAAAATTTTGGTACTCCTTCCATTATTTTCTCAGTTTGAGGCAATTACAAACCGCTACGTCGCTTTGTGCCGGCGAACATACGATATTTCGTGCAGTCGATGCTGATGTCGCATAAGCGCTACTTCCTTCTTTTATGCTCATTATAACTTGGTGCTCTTCTGGTCAGCTAAAGTTCCACATAAATTATGTGGTCAATCCTACAGCTTAGTCTTATTCCTTATACCAGTCTTTCATTTAGCCCATTACTGCAGTGACTTTGGATTACTATAATTTGACACTAGTGACTTCTGGAGGTACGACTTCTTGCAATTATGGCACTGGTAATGCTGCTACTTCTGCCGAAGTTTCTAGCAAGCTATTGATTCAATATCAAAGCCCACAGGTAGCAGATTATCGCTAAAAGAGTCCATTGTCAAGTTCAATTTAAAATCAAAAGCAAGGGAATCAAAATATTTTAAAATGGGAAACGCGCTAGGGCCTCGGCTCAGATCAAATGTCTCTGAAGAAACCTTGCATTTTAGCTTAAGTTGTTCTCAGTGAAGCTGCCGTAAGTGGGGCATCCTTCGCTGCCTGCTAATCATATATCTCGATGAGAATGAAGCCTTCAAATAAGTAAAATGTTGTTCGGGAAAAAGTTAGCATCACTATGGTAAGTTGAGCCAGCTAAAATGATTGGTTAGGGAAGGAGCAGCACAATTTTTTATCTTTATCAGCTCAAAATTATTCTTTTCAAATTTTTGCCATATTTCATTGTCTTACTCTCAGTTTTACCGACATGCATGTGTAACCATACACCTAAACGTAAAATTTTTTGACAATGCCGAGAAGAAAATTCATGTCTGCAAAAAGTGCCTTATTCGGGTTTTACATTAGAACGTGAATATAGCAGCGTATTAACTCCTCTATAAACTAACACCTCTGTTCCTCAATAGGTGTGATGTGTGCGTTATTATAGCTCTCCTTGAGCGCATGGAACTCAGACATACAACGTATACATTAGGAAATTTACCCCTGGAAACAAGTTTTATTGATGACTACGATGTTACAGAAAATTTGGCCATTCATGAAGTGAAAGAGCGTGAAACTTTCTTTATGTATACTAAGGAGCAAGTGACCACCAGCGACTTAGTTTCCATAGTTATAATTGCCCACAATGAGCACCAGTATATAATGAAGACACTAAGTTCGATTGTGGATTCAACTGATTCAAGACAGCTGCTAGAAATTATAGTAGTTGATGATGGCAGTCATCCACCTCTCAGCATCGATTATTCTTATGTGACCTCGAGGCAAATTGGAATCCGCAGCTATAGAAATAAAATAAGGAAAGGTAAAATAATTGTTTTTCTTGTTATCCTGGAGTTGATCACGTAGTGTCGCAAAATCGTATCAGAGCAAAACATGGCAGTAGCACCTGTGACACGAAGGCAGAAGAATATCTACTAGTCGCTTGAAAGTTCCTGCTATAACGAAGTAACCTTGCTGCTACTTGCCATCATATATACTTTACAACTTAAAAGTGCGCTTCCTTGCATTTCGGCTAGACTAGGCACACCCACAGCGTGAAAGACTCGAGGCCACTGGATTGGGAATGTAATCCTTTGGTGTAGTTCGTATGCAAAAAGCATACGGTTTACTTTTAGGCTATTTGCTAGTATTCCTTAGACACACACCTTTCTTGTGAATAGAGGCTAGATGATATATACAACCATTAAGTCTGCTCTCGATTTTGCCAGCGGGCTAGCATCCTTTAGGATTTTCCTTCGTAATACGGTTATCACTTCACAATTAAGCTGATGATTTGGGTTTGCGCAATGCTATTAAAACTTCCTTGATTGCTGAGCACTGTGACACTTCTGCAATTTAGTTTGGTATTCCAACTCGTGGAAAAGCCAAATTTGCAAAAAAAATGCTGATGTACATTTTATTAAAGACTATAATTATAAAGCATGTCAATTATAGCACCGATAGTACCAAACAGGTCCATGGTTCGAAATATTTGTGTAACTAGCCATATATATAATATTCCATTATCTCCTCGTTATTCATATGAATGTAAAACGATCTTACTTCACTCCATGGCGGAGTGACATGCGCTGGGGTACTTCTCTTCCTCATAGGAATATGCAGCAGCAGAGTCAGAGGAGGGCAAAATGCAGCTGGCAGTATCCTTGTATTCATGGATGCTCACATGAGTGTCAGACCAGGTTGGCTGCTGCCCCTAATAGAGCAAGTCAGTTCGAATAAGAAAAGGGTGGCAGTACCCTCTATATACGTCTTAGACGATACATGGGCTCCACAGCATGCTACTATCGGTGGTTTTGGCAACAAAATGATGTTTGACTGGTCTTTGAGAAGTTTTTGGTATGACGATGGGACTCCAGTCATACCAGTGATGCCCGGAGGAGTCTTCGCGATAAGCAGATATTTTTGGCTGCTGCTAGAGAAACTTGATTCGAAAATGGAAGGATGGGGAGCAGAGAATATTGAGCAGGTTTTGTGAATGCTCCATTGTACGAGTGCATGTAGTGACAGAAGAAAACAGAGTACAGTGTGATTAAGCGATGAAAACTGAACTATGTCGCACAATTTTTTAATCAAATAACCTGACAGCACAATGGATAAACTATAAAACAGTTAATATTAGTATAGTATCTAGCCAAGTGACTATAAGGCAATATTAATGTTACCTGCTTGGGATACATTAGTCGAAAGGTCCACCTTTTCAATTGAATAGAATGTGGCACACTCACGGGGAGTAACCAGCTATAGAAAGCGGTTGCCAAAAGCTCCCCTCACCCCATCTCTAATACCTGGCTTCAAAAGCTCTTAATAGTTTTCATTGAATCTGCATACACCCAATGCCCTAGTTGCGTTCGCACTCACTTGCTAAGCTATTTATATTTGCCGCGTGCAATTTCGGAACCTGTGCCTATTTTTCACTTTAATTTCAATCTACTGAATAGAATAAAAGAGATAAACTGATATAATTAGCAAACTACCTGTATTAATATTTTGGATTTTCAATTTCCCCTTTTTATTATTGGTGCACACGAACACTTTACCACCCATTTTTGAACCTGTGATCCGTGCCCATGATACTAATAAATCACGCATGGTGGAATGCAGCTTTGTAGCGGAACTCTCGTAACACCTTTTTTTATTGTAGTGTGCACTTTCACTTCCAATGATGCCATTGAGCTTTGTTAAAGCCTTCAGATAAATGAAACCTGCCATATTCTCCCCTCTAAAACTTATTTCTGCTGCCTGGTACTTATTAGCTAAGATGGGGTAAAACTAAATAATTTGAGCGCTCACATCAAATCTGAATCCGAAGTGAGCTACACACAAATGAAGAAAATTCCGGTATCCTGGCTTTGTAACTTAGAATGCTTTTAGATTTCACTGCATTCTGGTTGATATCCATTGGCGCACGCTACAAACCACTCTGCTTTCTTGTTAATAACGAACAGAGGGCTACGCACAAGGACGCAATCTATTATTGCTGGATTAGCTGGCAAAATTTTCAGCGAAACTTCTTACTAGGAAGAGCATTTAATGTATGAGCAAGCTAGCATGGTACGGGTGCCCATGGAGACTAATGCAGTGGTTACTACTGTGGAAATTTACGTTGTTGCACCGTCTCATGTTTGACACAGAAGCAGCAGCCACAGTACTCGAAACACTTTTTTTACTCTGCATCATTATTGGACCCCAGTAATAAAATTTTCTTGCGTATAAAAATTTGTTAACCTAACATTTTTGGTACCCATCCTGTATTCTTTTTAGTCGCTGAGAATCTGGCTTTGCGGAGGTGAGATAGTAACTGCCAGGAAGTCTCTGGTAGGCCATGTCTTCAAGGAGAGCTTCCACTACCCGGTCTCTCAGGAGGCGTTACTTAACAATAAAATAAAAGTAGCTGAGACTTGGCTAGGTGGCTACAAGCAGCGCTTCTATGATGCAGTCCCACTAGCAAAATATAAGGCTAGACGCGAAATTTTAAAGGGGGAAGAATGGCGTCACAAAAGTACCTCTGAGCAATTCAAGGAAGAATTAGGCTGCACGGACTTCCTATGGTACGATTCATCTGTTAGCATGCCGCCACATACATAAAATGCTTGCTAAAGTGCTGCATATAAAGAGTTCATGGTTTTCTTAATGGCACCGCAGCAAAAAAAGTGGCAACAAGTTTTTACGAAACACATGAAAAGCCCCGTATAAAGTAGTTAAGGATCCAGGATACCATTGTTCGCTCTATTAGGAAATAACTATAACTCTGGCAGTCATAAAACGTGATAAAATGACCATGCTACATCAATCGGCTACGGCGGGAGTAGAGTTCCGGTATAAAACATTGCGGAAGTAAGGGAAATAGACAATTAAAAACTTGCTAAACAATTAGCGATATCCTTGTAAGATTAAAGCAAACATGCAGCCAAGAGTCACAGAAGCGTATTGGAGAAACATATATAAAAAAGAACAATGGGATGCCTTCTCCTGCAGTTCCCAGTAATCATATGTGATCCAATCATACTTTCGTCCATCATATTTGGGCTACGGTAAGACCTTTCCTGGGTAGGTGGCATCACAAATCAATTAAGTATTCTCCAATTTGTCTATTGCCGAGCCTTGTTTATGCGTTATCCAACAAAGTATCGCATATGGCTTTTTTAACCCTAGGCTAAAAGTATTCCTTTACATGAATAGGTATGACTGATCACTCTGTGCATGCAGGAAACAGCTGCATTCAATTATTGCGAAGAACTAATAGATATATACAGTTACATACAGCCTTGAATCATATGCCGCAGGTTCATCGAATTTTTCAAGGAAGTATTTTTGAGTCAAGGACTATTGGAGTTTGATAGCTTCATAATAAAGCACAAAGAAAGTGACACCTGTGCTCAAGTTAAGCAAAACTCTGCATCTAGAGGATTCATAATTCATGGGGTAGCTTGCCAGGAAAGCAATGCTTTGCAGCACTTCATTTGGCTAGCACGAAAGAAGATGTTATACAGCAAGGGTAAGCCGTTGAGAGCTTCTGCGCATGTTTTCATGTTTTTCCATTATACAAAAAATCCGAAGAAGGGAAAACAGTGTTCTAAAAAAATGTCTCTAGCTAGACTTTTGAATATTTCGAATCAATGGCATCCTAAAAATTAGCAACATGTTTTTTCCAGCACGCAAAAATAGTTATGATTCCATGTATCACAAAATTGCAAGGGTAACAGTACACTCAGGCTTTGCCTAGAAATAGTGAGATACAATCAACGCTATAGGTAGCCTGCAATACGTATGATAGAAAAATTAGATAATATTGAACAATAATAGGGCAATCACGAAGTATAGCGTTGAGTGTAAACTTTGATTTCTAGCATCACATTTCACCACCATAGAGTTAGAGTCGCGACCTTCACTTTGCATTCAACTATAGAATTAGTGCCATTGTATATATGATCAAAGACAGTAAATTCACTGAAATAATTTTTATCTACCATGTATTTTTTCTGATCGTACATATTGCAATCCTTTGCTGCCAACTTCTTATTTAAAACTCATGAAAAATATGAAGTAAGCATAAAATATTTTTCTGTAATAATGAAAGATTGAGGTAAAGCTATTAATCCTGTTGGACCCGCATTTCTTGAAGTCAAGTCATCTTAGAAGTAATTTAAAGTAAATTTAGCCCAAATTGAATAAGGTGTCGGAAACCTATATATTTGTAATAAAGCAAGTTTTTTACCCACTGAAATGGTTATGAACGGGTGGCCTGTGGTATTGTTTTTTTCATCCGAACAATAAATATATGTGGAAATTTTGTTTTTTCCAAAAAGTTTTCCTTAAAGCATTGAAATGACGCCGTGTTCCATTACTGCTTGTGATGAAATCATGAGTTGCGCCAGTGCTAAACTTCACACGGGTACCAATTTTGCTATTTTGCTTCTCAGAGCATTGTTTAAGCTGCTTTTATAATTAAACGCAGACGCTTGAGTGCGTTTTTTTGGCATACGCCCCATGAAGTATTTGGATAACGCAATTCTCTTCTTATGTACGAAAATAGTTACCCTTATATTTCTTCGCGGAAGAAACCTAACACCATTAGCTCTCACCTAGCACTGCTAGTTAACTTTCCTTGCTGCATGGGGCTGAGAGTGCTAATTTTTTCTTACGTTATTAGCAGACTTTGCAGCATATGGCACGTCCGAAATTGTTGCTTCATCATAAATAAATTTTATTGCTTTCAAGGCGCTTGCAGAAACTGCTGGTACTTCATTGTGGACATCTTAACATCATGCCCACCAGTTTTGGTTTAACTTTGGTGTCCTCGCACATATAACAATGCCATGCGCTGTGTACAGGACTTAAGATGTGCTTATGTGTACACCCACGCCATGGCCCGAAGCAATTCCAGATGGCTTACTTTGAGCGCTGTGATCGGAGAAACCCTCAACAAAAATTTCAATATAAGGAGGGGCGTCTCATTGGACTAAATTCTGTATGTCTATCGGCTGCAGTGAACTTCAAATACAATCTACCAGGAAATTCAGCAGCTGCAACGAATGCCACGGTTACGCCTTTGGGCTTTTATCCATGCAATTCAGATCCTTGCAAAATGAAGGCACATCCCATTTATGCTGATGATGTTTCAAGGACTGGTGTGTGTTATAATTTGCCATTATTTAAAACTAGAAAGAGTGTCGAAAGTAGTCGACTGTTTCACAATTACACCGCAAGTCCTTCTTGTGAGGGGCTAAGCCAATCCTTTGTCTTGCTGGAAGGCTTGAAAATCTGAAACGCAGTGCAGCTACATGAATATAATATCAGAATAACTTTGATAAAAGAGGTGGGGATAATTATTAAGTATACAACGGGTCCTCCTCTTGTAGGTTTTGGCTGAATGCCGCATACTACTAATGTATATACCTAGTGCGCAAAGGCTACTTACGCTGCCTAAAAAGGCTCAGTGGCAGTGTTATCAGAAGCAGTAATGATTGGTATAACGTTAAGATGCATACCTGATGATACTTGCACAATTTTTGCACGAATTCTTCAAGAAAAAAAAACTCAGTGCTTTTGCCGCCAATAAACGCTAATTCATATATCCTGTTTCTAACATCACTTGTGGTTAAAGATGAAGAAAAAACTTCACAATTTTCAACTTTTCTTCAACGCTGAATTTGCAGGGACGATACCCAGCAGATGACGCTGCATTCTTGAATTGCATCCTATACTTTATGAAAAAAGTTAACACTCGCGTTTAACATATGGCGCTGAGGTACTGTGGAACGCATTACTGTCATTTTGTATTGTGTGAATAAATCAAGCTAGAACAAATTGGCAATGTAAAAAAATTCTTATCGTAACGATTAATCTGTATTTTTCAGTTTTAATGCTGCATATGTTACACATCTATTCATTTGCGGCTAAGTGCTTTTCCGCGACTCTTGTATTAACGTTCGTTGGGGCACTGCGTATTCCTGTGCTGAGTGACGCAGCAAATCAGTATGTATTTAGCTCCTTTGAATTCTTTACTTTGTGGAGCTTTCCTTGGGGAAAATTAGTGCATATTCGCACCGTTAGGTACAAAATTGAATGCATCTGAAAGTGGTACCCAATTCGTGCTATTCATCGATTGTTGATATCTACATTTAAAGTTCAATTTAACAATTGAAGGAAGCACTATATGCATCATGAGCTGAGATACGTAAAATTTTCATTCCTGTGTTCTTTTCTATAATATAGAAGTCAGAATTTTAGTTGCAGCTGCGTATACTGGTGGCTGATAGGTATTAGCGGAATTTTTTTTCTGAGCGCCTACTGTAGTGCCTGCTGAATATATCCTGATTTACATCATGCGTGTCGTGATGGGAATCTAATCATACTATAGTACACGCTGTAAAATTTAACTATTTAGCATGCATTAATTTGAAAAAAATCCAGAGCTTGCCTCGACATGAGAACAAAGGATAGCACTGAATATAAGAGTTCTATCGAAGATTGACATTGTAATCGACACTGTTGTGCCACGTAACATCATAGTTTACGAGTAGCTGGGACTAATCCTCGTAGCTTGGGATGAATTGGAATGCCTTCGTTATGGATTCGCCCAAGCAAAATACCGCTTTTAATTTTTGCACATGCAATATTTTGCTACGTTTCATTGCAACGTTGTGCAGCTAGGGGTATAGCATAGTCTACACTCGATGACCAGCAACCCTGGAGGCAATGTAGTTCGACAAGCGCAGAAAACTCGCCGAGCTACTAAAAGAATTCTGTGATTTCTTTACTCACCCTCAACCACAATGAGACTATTGTAGATTTGAGTAGTTTGCAAGTGATATGGACTAATGAAAACCCTGATTTAGACTTGAATAGTTTGCAAACATTATGGGCGAATGAAAATCTTGATACTCTGTTCCTTTGGAGTTCTGAAATGTATAGTAGTACAAGTGTTGCTCGTAGCTCCAATAAAAAGTTGCAATAGGCAGTTCTCAACTATAATCAGGAAACAGTATGAGGGCTTTACGCGACCTATGTGTAACTCCTTTTGATATGAATTACTGCGATTATATCGACTAGCTGATTGACTCCCACAGGCAAGCTGCAGCTTGCCTAGCTCGCTTATCCATTGCATCTTCAACTCAGCAGCTTCACGGTACATTTCCATAGCATCTTGCATGTACGACTTCCCTTGTAAGGTCGTACCTATGGTCAGCAAGTATGATAGACTTGCTTGAGCTTGCTGAATGCAAAAGACAAATACCATTAATTGGATACGTTGCAGCTTCCGGGAGAGCTCAGCATTGCTTTTATGAGCTAATTGCGGTACTGTAATACAAACTTTCCAAGTAACGTCCTAATGTATTTGCGCCGTGAGAAGCTATCTTATGTGCAAGTTTGGTTTCTAGGTTGTGCTATCATGAGGGAATAATCTTTCCTGTATCGCATATCCGAGGTATCCATGGGGACTACACCGAGTTTATTCGTGTTTGCGGCTTTTGTAGCGATAGGCTATACTTTATACAACAGCTTTCTCAATACTGCATTCCACAGGTTGCGAAAGTCTTACTGTTATTTTGCCTTTTACCCTTTGCAATAGAAGAAAGTATGAATGGCTTCTTCGCTTAATGCCCGAACCTCCTTCATTGTTGGTATTACTACACCTACACTGCTATATTCTGAGTGAGACTGCCAAGCGCTCTTCCGAAGCTGTAATCAGTAAGACCCGATGAATGTAGAGACCTTTAACGCTGTCTTCGATGCCTCGCAGTCACTGGAATATCTGTTACTATACTTGATGGTCGCTTGATTTGCTGCTTGGAGTCGCTGTTTCTTTTTTAATTTTTTTCTCTGAAAGAGGGAAGCAACATGGGAAAAAAGCGAAATGATAAGCGGGCTGATGTGAAGGAAAAAAGTCTGAGTGCTGCTTTTTCTTCAAAGATAAACGGCCGCGATGGAGACGCCGAGCCAATTATCTTCAACAATGCCAACAAACAAGGCGGCAAAAAGTTTGAAGTGCGCTACGATTCCCGGTATGATACAACCTCTGACCCTCGTTTCAAAAAGCTTTCTTTCAAAAAGAAGAAGATACAGCTAGATGAGAGGTTTTCAAAGATATTGAAGTCTAATGCTTTTAAAAATGACCGTTTAGCAACTGTCGACCCTTACGGAAGACCACGTGAAGCTTTAAAATCGCAGCTGGACGATCTGAGCAGTTATTATTATGCGGATGAGGATGCCACCAAGCGGCAAAACGAGGGTAAACCATCGCAAGCGAGTCAAAAAGTCAAAAAATTAAAAAAAGAATTTTCAGATGTTCTCAAGGTAACGCAGCTTACAAAGAATATCGGGCAGAGCGAAGACACACTTGGTGAGCATTTGGACTTTGAGGCTGTTGGTGGGAGATTTTATCACAAAAGATTATAGATGAAACAAAGATATAACTGCTTAATGCAATTTGAAGATGTGTATATATAAAAATGAAAGTACAAATATGCTGGTTTTTATGTATATGTACGTTTTTGCAACAACAAAAAGAGCATCTCATTATGACGCTTTAATTATCGAAAATAGAGCAGCCTTTTGCACAGACTGCGCCGTAGAGTTTCTCAATAATATTGAGATATATAAAATCCTAGTCTTGGGAAATACTCCTAGCAAGAAACTATAGCATATTGAATGTTATTTCTGAATCATCGCCCTCTTTAATTTGCTATTATAATATAATTTTGAGTCCTCGCTGTCGATTTCCCTGTTTGTTTTGCTATACAAGCTTCAGTCAATAATACATCATTATCAAGTAGAGTAGACGGTAACGATGATCACAGCCACAGTATTGAGCCTTGAATGACACTCTCCTCTTTCATTTTTGCTGATTTTGTCTTGGTACTACGGATAGAGAGCAAGCACTATAATTTCGCTCTTACTAAAGGTGGCTACATTTCGGCCTATGCAATTTGCCTTTTTTCTATGATTCAGATCCTTCTGAGAATGCTGAAGAAGTTAAGGAAAGATATTTTGCGGTGGGCAATGAGTCTAAAGAGGAGGAAGAAGATGGGGTAAGGCATTTTTTATTATTATTCCAGGGTTTACAAGGGTTGCACAAAATCTCTACTTGTTCAATTTTTTTTGCAATTTTTCAATGCTGCTGCTTTATTTTGTGTATTTTCTCTTAGAGTGTTTCTTTCTCTATCAGTATGTATTAACTCTCACTAAATTGCATTGATTAGGTTGAAGATTTGTCAGAAGGAGAAAGTTCAGATTCTAGCGAGAACAAGGATGATGATGCAAATCACCTTGAAACTTCAGGAACATCATTTGTAGACCCAAGAGAAGCCATTGCTCCCTCATCCATGGTTAGTTTTGTGATGAATATGATTCAGGCTGCTGAAAGCAGCTTTTTAGATTTGAAAAAATTTCAAAAGAAAGATGACATTGGTTTTTCAAGCAGTTATTCTCAGCGTAGAGCAGAGAAAGGCATAAGCCTCACATTAGCTTTCAATACCTTAGTAGAGATGAACTTTTAACGTGTGAATTTCTGCGAAACACACAAGCCACAGTGTTTGACCAAATGTGTGCGTATGCACGCATGCCCTTACCAGCTAGTCGGAGAGGACCCTTTGATGCATGAAAAACATGTATTTTTTGTCCTTTGTGTGTTGCTTGCTTTCTAGATACAGAAACTAGTGACTAAATGACTAATAGCTAGCCGAAGCTGTGAGGAGGCTAGTCTGTGTAGATTTTTTTTCGTTAATACCAACTTTATGAATTCTTTAATTCCCAAATATTTTGGTGTTTTTGCTTTAAAATCTCGGAACTTGAGGAAGATGAAGAAGAAGTATTTACTTTGAAGCTATTCTATTCTAATGTGGTGTTAACCTACTTTTTCAACCGTGTTTAGCCATTTCTACAGGCCTTCCGGTGTGTGCATTTGATACCTCATATACATATAAAGAAACTTATTATATAGATTGCTTCCTAGGATGCAGCTACTCATTGGCCTGCGTTTTTTTTCGCAATGACTTACACTTTTTGAGAGATTTGATGCTTCGATGTGTGTATTTCACTGTTTTTTTTAAAAAGCTATAGAATGAGCTCCTCATTCTAAAGCTTCATTTTTCGCCTCAACTGGAGAGCGAAATGAGGAGGAAAATATTTGTTTTCTCTACACTAATCTTCTTCATGGTGTTATATTTTCTCGTTGAAAAACTTAAAAAGTGACTTTTTTCCCAGAAAAAGCATAGATATACGTATTGCCGGCTGCTATACTTTTCCTTGATTTCTTGCTCACTTTCTGCATCTTTTATTTTTCTTTGTTTTTAGTATTATTTTTCTGCTTCTGTGGTATTTTTCATTCTGCTGAAAATATGGCCTTCGTAAGAGTGGGCATGCAAATCTTCTTTTAATGTAAAATTAGAAGTTAATTAAGTAATTTTTTTTCGATTGGCTTTTTTTTACAGCGTAGAAAGATATAAAAAACTAAAATGATTATGTATTCAAATGCTTGAGGACATACATTCAAGCTTTTTTGGCGATTTTCTCATGTACTTTGCGAAGGCTTCTAGCAGAATGGTAGTGTTTGCTGCCTTTTTCCTGCTTTTTCTTTGTTTCGTTGCATTAATTATCTTTCAATGCTTTTATAGAAGTTTTCCCAGTTTTATTTGCTGCGTTTTTTCTGCTTTTTCGTTTTGTTTAGTTCTACAAAAATTGTGAAATCTGCCTTTTCTTCAAGTCTTCTATAGCAGCATCCTCTAATTGCTGTAATTAATGCTCCAACATCAGACCCTCCATCGCTGTTCTTATGCGATGATTGAATGAAATTTGCTCTAAAAACATAAAATTATGCAAGCATACGAATATGCTAACCTTTCTCCTGCGAATACTCGCTCTAAATATCTTCCTCCTCAGCAGCATAAACCCTCCTTCATCCTCGTTCTCCACTTCTACCTCCAGGGCGAAGAATTCTCATCAACTCTAGCTGTTTTGGGCTGTAATTGGGACGTTCTTTCAGCGACGGATATAATGATGATCTTCCAATCATTTGTGAAAGCCAATGGGCTTTTGCAGTCTAGAAAGAGGCTATTAGCTCCCAACTCTTCAGGTGTGTTGCGGCTGACTAGAAACTAGTGATTCTCCGTTTTTTTGGGAAAATATCGTAACTTGGTAGCTTCCAGGGTGTTTTTGCCATGTTTTTTTCAATTGCAAAGAGGATGGATATTGCTACCTTTTTCTTCATTGTGTTAGATTTAACCTTCCGAATAGGGGGTAGTAGGCCGAATAACGGATTCTTGAAGGCAGTCTCTTTATTTTTGCTGCTGCTGCTTCTTCTACTCTACTTCCTCTTCTTTGATGTCTTACTTTTTTTTGATTTTTTTTCTTATTCCTCCGTTTGATGCGAATCTTTTTTTTTTTCTTCGTTTTCGTCTTCTTTCTTTGTTTTCTTCTTCCTCTTCCCCTTTCTCTTCTTGTCTCTCCGTTTTAGTCTTCTTCTTTTCATTTTCAAACTCATTATATATGAGATGGATATTTCGGCGTTTGATCTATAAAAGCCAGCGTTATGCTAATTACAAGTTTACTTAGAACTTAGTGAGTTCTTTATATTGTCTAGGGTTTGATAACTTTGAATTTTCTAGTAGTTTTTGCAGTAACTTGAAGGTTTTTGTATGAAGAGGATACTTCTTCTACTAGACAGCTTTCGCTTTATTTGAATCTGAACTATTGTAATTGTTTGCTTATGAGCTTGGATAGAGCAAAAATACTAGAGGGTGATTATGCTAGATTATAAGGCTCTCGGCTTGCTTGTATAGGTGGTGGCATTAAAGTAGTCTCTATTTATCCTTCGGAATATGGGCAGAAGCAATTAGAATTGGAGCATTCCTTGGGCCCATCTTTAACGGTATACATGAGAAAGCTGCTCTTTATATTATGGGAAGCTACTTTTGCATTTTTTTGTGGTGTATGTTGGTGTGTTTTCGTAGGTGTCACTATGTGTGTATGTAGGTGTCACTATGTGTGTGTGTAGTTATCATTATGTGTGTGTGAACATGAATTTATTTTTTTATGGCGTATTATCCCTTATATGCATATTTTTTTTTGTTAACTTACTCATAAGTTGTATCGCTTTAGTTATATTAAGATTTTAGCTCTATGAGTGCATTTTTCATTGTATCTTGTATACTTGTCGGTATTCATGTATTGGCTAGCATACATAAGTGGCTGTTTACTTACTATGAAATGTCGTAGTTTTTCCGTTTTTTTCACTGCAAAAAGGTGCAATTTCTCTTCTACAACTGTGAAATCTTTTGATGTTTGCTTTGCTGTGAAAATTTGTTGTTTTTTAAGCTAAAAAATTGCTTTTTTTCTGCTTCCACTGCCGACTTGTTGCGTTTTTTTCAAATTTGAACTGAATTCCTGCTTCCTCATTGTTTCGTTTATATCTTCAACTTTTTTCGCCGCTGTTTTGGTGTTTTTATGCGTTTATATGTGGTTTTTCAATATTATCTCTCCTAATTAACACAAATAAAACCATTTCACTTCGCTCGCTCCCCCAAAAATTTCCCACTTATTTTCTCCTCTTCCTACTCTGATGGACCCCAAAAAATCTTCGCCTTCAATCGGATGTATTTGACTGATTTTAGGGACTTTCTTCTCCGTCTTTCACTGACAATAAAACTGTGAGCTCAACTTTAGCAGCTCTCCGTGATCCCCCTAACAAGCAGGTTTCAACTACTGGGGATAGATCAAGTAGAAATGAGGAGATAGAACCTCTCCCTACCAATTCTGCAGCGTTGAAAACGCCTGATTTCAAGGAATCTGCTTCTTTTTCAGCAAAAGTAGAAAAAAGTCCTGCTGCAGAGCATAAGCAAGGAGAGGAACACACACAGGCGGAAGCGCTCATTTCTTCTATGCGGAAGGAAGAGCTTCAGAATTCCTACAAAGGGGGAAAAACCGTGAAGCCTGTGTCTACTGCAGAACATGAGGCAGCTCATCAAGAGGAATTGAGGAATTATCAGAAGCAGCGTATGATGTAAGTGGTTTTATATCTCGAGTAATGAAGAAATGTTAAATAGTGGGGCATTCTATGCGTGTGTATGTGTGTGTGTGTTTGGATGCAGGAGGAAGCGATGGAATTTTGTTTATTTGAGCGTTTTTGCTTGATATCTACTAACAGTGTATATGTGTATATTTGAAGAACTATTTGCATATATTGAATGTGGCTTAGTGGTTTTCAACTTGGTATTTCATAGATTAACCTAGCCTCTGTGTGTGCCTGTAAATCTCTGTATATGTGTGTGTGTTTGTGTCATTTTTGCGTTGGATTAATTTAGGATAACTGAGCTTTTTTTTTCGCTAGACACGAACTTTTTATTGGAATTTTAGTATGTTATTATCTTCTTTGAGATGAATTTTACAGAGTCGTTTATTCTTTTTCTTCTTTAGGAAACTAATAGGATTAGATTATCTTCAAGCTTTACTGCTTTATAGCTTTGCTGCTACTTCACTAACCTCTCTTTATTCCTGAGCAGTTTTTCTAATATTTCACCCTATTCTATGCTTGTGTTCCTACCCCCTTGTTTCACTTTTACTGCCAGTTTCATCTATGCTTGAGATTCGTGTGTGTGTTAATGCTTTGCTCATATTGATTTTCACCACACTGGTTTTTTGGATGAAGAGGGTTGGCGTTAGTTATTGATAATCCCAGAAATTAAGATGATGAGTAATACCGGTGCTGCTAATTCTACGAATGTTTTGAATACCGTAGGCTATTGAAAAAAGCTGTGTTTCTCCCTTTTTTGTAGGTATTACTTCGCCGTAGTAGAGTGCGATTCCATAGATGTGGCTGTCCAGCTTTATGATGAGCTAAACGAGATGGAAACAGTAAGTTTTCCCATGTTTTTTGTATTTTTGTGTGTGTGATACTTGAATCGCCGAAATGATGTTTTTTTCAGCCTCGTGCTGCGAGTTTTCCTTTTGAATTGGCACTGTGCCCGGTCACTCATGCTCTCTGGTCGCGCACACACACACACGCATGCTCTCTAGTCGCACACACACACTCTCAAGCTTCACATGATTCTGAAAGCAGGGGAAAAGTGGTGGCCAATGAACTCCAAATACACGCTTACATCCCAAAATGTTAGAAATTAATAGTTTGTGTGCAGTTGCTCACTTAAATTACCTGCTATTCTTCAATGTGTGTTTCCTTGTATTTCTTTCGCATTATTATGCTTCCACTTGTTCATGCATGCAACTTTTTGACGGCCTATTTAAGCCTGTGTGTGTCTGTTTTGAGCTTCTTGTAATCCGTGTGTGCGTGTGTGAGTTTATGCAGGGCAATAGCCTCTGTGGTATCTTTTTTTTCTCAATATCTTTTAAAGTAAGGCTCTCCAGCTAGTTGAATGGGCCTTGCTGTAAGCTGCCAACTTTCTTGTAGTATTCTCTTTGTACAATTCCGCTATATTGTCGGATTTTCCGCTGAAATAACGGTATATCATGACGCACACAGTGTGGGTTTCCTAAGCTCTTTTAACGGAGAATCTATGGAATTTTACTCGCGTGGATTCTTCTGTTTGCTGCATTGTGTATGCCGTTGCCTCTAGAGATATATACTTGTAAAAGCTGGCGGTTTCTTCAGGGGACTGGCTCGAAGATTGTAGGCTTTTTTCTTCAGCTTCTCATGATATACTTGTTACTGAGCGTTGTAGAGATTGCAGCTAGTGAATAAACTTTTATGATGTGGCTTTTTCTATAACCTAGAAGGCACTCTTATCGTTTTTGATAGTGTCTAAAGAGGATCAAGTAGATTTTTCAAAAGAAATTGCATTTTCGTGAAAATTAGTGGGATTTGCTAGGAAATAGGAGGGAATATAAGCACATGTTTGCGGAAATTTGGGGGAAATCCTTTAATTTTACTAAAACTACCAAATTCCGGCGAAAAATCCCAAATTTTATTCAAATTTCATCAAAGAAACCTCAGTTTCCTGCAAATTTCACAACAAAATATGTAATTTCGTCGAAAGATATATAATTTTGACGCAAAAAGTCGAAAAGTTCATCAAGAAATCCCGTATTTTGTCAAAAAAACCCGACCTTCCTTTACCCAATAGATTCTTTTTTTTGTTATCGCTGTTTTTGTTTTTCACTCTCTGAAAGCCCTTCTTACGCCTCTGTTGCGGCTCACTTTCGCCTCCTTCTTCGACTCTCTTTTCACCTGTTTGATCTGCCTGTTCCTCTTTCTATTTGATATTATTGCAAAACAGTTTGATTTCTAGAAAATTTTCAAAATTTCTATGATTTTGACGTTTGAGCTTAAAACCCTTGTCAGTCACCTTCTAAGCATCTTTTTACTCTCTGTTTTCTCCATAGGATTTTTGCCCAGAAGGCTTAGATATTCGTTTTGTGGCTCCAGGCACAAAATTCCCAAATGCTCCTGTTTCAGTTGCCAAGGGAGTTCCAAAGAATTATGCTTTACCTGCTTCTTTTACTACTTCCCTCCGTCATTCAAAGGTTGGTTTTCAGCACACACATAGAAAGATGCGAAAGCATAGTTTGTGTGTGTGTGTGTGTGTGTGTTTCTATGCTTGTTGATGCTTTCGCTCTTGTCTGCTGCTTTTGTTTATACTGTGCAGTTGCTTTGTGGATGTGTTGCTTTTCATGTTTAGCTTTATAGGTTTTGAAAGGAATGCTTCGTCTTGAGCATGCTTCTAGTTTGCAGCATTTCAGTATCTTATCTATGGGCATTGTAGTGTGTGTGTGTGTTCAGTAGTTTTAGCTGAGCTCTCTGCCCTGCTATCATTATCTAGTGCTTCAATACAAGAGTTTCCCAAGACATGTGTGTGTTATTTTTTTCACACCGAAAAATGCTTTATACAGTAAAATAATGAGTAGGCGTAAACGTCTACACGACTTAAGCCTGCACACACAACAGATATGAGGGGGCTTTCTCCGCAACTTTTGCTAGAAATAGTATGGAAAGCTGCCTTTTCTTCTTTTGCTTGCCCAATTCGAATGAAAAATATGGTTTTTCTCCTGAAGAAAATGCTTGTTAAAGTGCCGTCCTGTGTGTTTTTTTCATATAGCCGCCGAAGACTTTTTAAATGGAGTATGCAAGCTATAAAGTGTGATGAATTCTCACTTCACTGTTTTCCCCTGCTTTTTCTAATATATAGGCAAGCTGCCACTGGGATGAGACTCCCATCCCTAGGATGAAGATGCTCTCTCGCAGGTATTAAACTTTACATGCAATTTTGATGCCTCTGTGTGTGCAGCGTGATTTTTTTTTCTGGTATTGAGGTGAATACTCTGGAAGACATACTTGAGCAAAAGTTGAAAATGTGATGGTGATGCTGCTTGCTTTCAAATATTGCTCATCAATTATCTATGTTATCCCCTTCTGTACATACCCTTCATTCTGGTAGGCCTATGCCTTCATGTGAGTTTTCACTCGTTTTATAAGTTTTGTTTTTTTTGTTTCATTGCTTTTTGAAATTAGATTAATGTGGTTAAGATAAGGCGTTTCTAGTTATCAGAAAGAGGTTTGTGCGTGAAAACTGCTTCTATCTTGCTTAAGTTTGGTCTCACTACTTAGTTATATTGTTTAGTTCTGTTGGAAGTGAGTTTCTGTGTGTGAATTGCGAGTTAACAAACTTTGGAAGAAGTTGTTTCCTGTTAAGTTTCCGATGACCACAAGAAGCAACTTTCTAGTTTTATTTGAGGAATTTGCGGTTATCATAAGAAGAGGGTATTTTGAGTGATGACGACGGCTTGGTTGAGCAGTTTTTTGTGTTGATTTTGTCCTCCTTTTGATTGCTTTTTTGGCTCAGAAGTATCTTGCTTGTAATACTGCTGAGACTCTTCTGCAGCTTGCAGTTTTTGATATGTTTGGCTTTGTGAAGAAGACACTTGTTAAATGCGATATGTAGGAAATCTGCTAAGCATTTTCAACTTTTTAAACGTTAGAGCTTCTTATCATGCATATAAATCATCTTTTCTGCGTGCAGCTTCTTTTGTGTTTTTTGTTAAGCTTAGAAAGTAGGCCTACACAAACTTTCTTCAAGTGAAATGGAGAGTGCTTATTGAGTTTTCTTTAGCTTCGTAAGCGAAAAATTTGAAGATCTCCTACTCGACTTGCTGCCATTTTGTTCATTATCTTACACACACGCCTTGCAGCATCTGTAGGGGCTGCTATGATAGGCTCTCATTGTAACGTAATTAAGGGCTTCTATTATAGTCTCTCCTTGCAGCCTAGTGTATGGCTGCTATTACACTTGCGTCAATTATCGTGGTTGCTGGAAATTTTGTAGCTCCCACTAAGGTAGCAAACTCGCACTCAAGAGCAAAGTCACACACACTAGCAAGCTCACGCACACCTAGTTTTCTAGCAGTCTGTCTAGCAACACGTTGTCGGTAGGCTTAAATTGGGCAGCTTTGTGTGTTTCTTCATTGTTAGCTTTAAAAGCATACCAAGGCATGGAATTTTTAGAGTGCTTTCCATATGAACTTCACATGTTTGCTTACTTGTTATCTCTCCATATTCTTCATCTTCAATATCCCTAGCAGGCACAAATTTTTTGGATAAAATACTTCGTCCTCTTCATCACTTTGCATTGCTTTTTGTATTGTTTTTCTTTCGCTTTTATAAAGAAAATTTCATTTTTTTTCGTGTAATCTCGTAGTTGTGAAGGTGTGGCCTTATTAAGCTACACACACACAGAAGAGTATGTATACTTTATTTTACACACAGAAGAGTATGTGTTATTCTGTATATTATTTGTTCTTTCGTGATATACTATTTTGAATTTACTCCTTGTGCCTTCCTATGGCTTTTGAATCAACCGCTTCATACTATGATTTATTATAGGTTTAAGCCTCATGAGTTAGAAAGTATGGATTTAGATGCTTATCTAGCCTCTGATGCTTCCGAATCCACTGATGATAATAGGAGCGATGAAGAAGACGGGAGAAACTTAGAGGATTCTTCGTCTTTTAATAATAAAGCGTTTGGTTCTAAGAAAGGCATGAAGTTTCGCAAGATTACTGAAGATAATTTGGAGGAATACAGGAAGACTATTCTAGGGGTAAGCATGTGTGTGTGTTAGCATTGCAGGTAGATAACGTGTGTATGAGCATTGCAGGTAGATAAAGTGTGTGTAAACATTTGAATTTGTGTAGCTACAACTACTAATTCGGAAGCAAGATTAGTCTTTATTGAAGTTCCTGATGAAGTCTTGTACGAGCGAATAGATGATCAGTTGATTTAACTTTATTGAGTGAAGTGTGTGTGTGTATGAATTAAGTATATGAACTGTCTGGTTGCTAAAATATTCTCTATGATTGCCTGTTGATATTTTTATGAATGGCGGACTGCTATATATGGTTTTGAATGCGAAAATTACGTGTGTAGGATGTTTTAACTCTTAGACTCTAATTATATTGTGTGTGCTGCACATGTGATAGTGTGTACAGGTTTGATTTAACCTCTATTTTCTTCTTTATAGCACTTACTTCCCTCTAAAGCCCTAAAATTTGGTGTTTGTATTACTACTATATCTGCGGTGTAGCAACGTGATAGTCACGTGAATATTGATGCTGCGCCCCTAATGAATTGCCTAACTAATACACACCCGGTTTTTTTATACCTTGCTCTCTGCGTAGCACACACTCCATAAAGAGTTAGTTCTATACGGCTACACTTACTGCTTATGCATTACTGTCACAGCGTCCTTATATGTTTCATGCTTCAGGGGATGTGTGTGGAGATTCTTTCCTTTTATTTTTCCGGAGTTTTTGTGAGGGAGCATCTTATTTGATGCATGAATATACTAATTACCAGCTTTTTTATATATTTTGTGTGTTTTTTTGTTAGGATGATGCAGACAAAGATGATAATGACTATATCATACAATCCGCTGAAAAAAAGAGTTCCTCTCAAGCTAGAGAAAACATGGCAAATAGCGTTAGTCACAGGCTTTTTAAACCGAAATCTACGCATTCAGAGGGGAAATTGAATGGCGAATCAGCTGGTTTATCTCTACTAAACAGGTGAGCCTTTTTTGAAAGGATTTTCTTTTGAGCTGTGTATGTACACACAGTGTGCTGCAGGGGGATTTTTTTTTGGAGCATTTATTCGTCTTCTTATGTGCTTTTGTTGCGGCTCTTGAATCGCTATTTTCGTGTTTAAAAGGATCTCTTCATATAGTGATAAGCACAACTTCAAGAGATGTCTTTCTCTATATAGCGATAAGCATGACTTCAAGAGATGCCTTTATCTGCGTTCATAAGCAGATTTTTAACACATATCATTTTTCAAAACTCCTGTATAAATTTCGACCTTTTCGCTAAGATCAAGAGGATGATGCGTGCGTAATTTTTCACGCTTACATTGTAGTGAAGATTATTATTTCGTTCTTTTTGTGATTTCTCTATATTTAGGAATTTGGCTACTTTGAACTCGAAACAGAGCACTGATATCGAAAGCTCGCTCCAATTTAAATCGAGTAAAAGTATTCAAAAGAAGCAGTCTTCTCCTTATAACAAGGAAGTAAGTTATTTTCTGTAGAAATTTATGATTTGTTGAAGAAAACAGCTGTTTTTTCAATTTAAATATCTTTATACAGCTGAAGCAGTGATCATGTTAGAAAAGCATGAGCTGAAAAAGCATAAACTTGCACTGCCTATGGTTTTTTGCATAGCTGAAGATAGTATAGAAAATAGCAAAGTGTTTTGGTTATACTGTGATGTCGCCGATTTCTTCCTCCTTGTTTCTTTCTGAACGATTTTCATCAGTAGTTTTAATATCTCCATCCTGTCACCATTACTTTTTTTAACTTTTTTTTGTTGAGTTGTTTTATATTTCGCCTGTCTACCACCCTCTTCGAAGCAGTTATCAACCTAATGAGTTGCATTCTTTTGCATTTCTCGTGAAGGCAGTAGACACACAAAATTTCATCCTTTGACTTTTCGTGATTTTTAGGATTTTTTTTGCTTTTTGGTATTATTGTGTGTTTCATGCTTAAAAATGAATAGCCTGTGCAAGCATCCCCCAAAGAACTTAAACTTATAGCTAAGAAATCTGCTGTTTTACGTCGACTTTACAATGATAATGTCAACATAATAGAAGCTATTTATTTTACTTTATGAGTTCAATTCGGCAGCTTTGCAAATATGAAATTTGAGTATTCAATATATTTATTCCTGCAGTTTTAACTTTCAAAAACGAGGTGTTAGCGTAAGTTTTTTTTGCATTTTTCTGCTTTTCTTGTACTGTTTTCAGGAAGATACCTCACGTTTTGGTGAAGACATCTCTTCTTCTTTCTCCCACCATGTGAATGAGGGTGGTAGCAGTTCCAAAATGAAGAAGAAGAAGAAGGGAAAGAAATTGGGTGATGCTGGTGGAGGCTTGTCTGCTGGAAAAGTAGATGCTTTTGAGGTGGGAAACTGACTTTTTCATCGAATTCACCTCATGAAATCGCTTCTTTTTGCCCAGATTTTGCGTTTTGTTTGGTTTAATTATGCTCTTTTTATCGGAAGAAGATGTGGTTAAGTGTTGGATGGCTTTAATATTAGCATTGCCGGAGAAAACTCGCTTATTTGCACAATTCAAGTCTGATGCATAGCACGATTTTGCTAGCTGTTATTTTCGCAATACCTTCTTTGATGCCTTTAAAATGATGCTACTTCTTGATGCTTCACTCTCTTTTCTTAATACCCCAAAATGCAGCATTATCTGCCACCTTTTTTCTCGATATTTTTTTCCTGCTGTGCTGCCCTTGTCAGATTTGACGTTTATTTTTCTTCAGCTTTAATTGCAAGTCACTCCTTGTGCTTTTTTGCAGTTATTTTTGCAAATCACCTGTTTTACGCTGGAATATTTGCTATGTGCACTTCAAGGTTTTATGGATGCGAAGTAGATTTGTACACACACGCACAGGAGCAAACTTATTAAAACTTATTTTGTAAATTTTTTTTTATCAAAAACAGATACATAGGGTATACATTGTAGACCTTAGGAGAAGAGAATATATATATAGTATAATAGGGGATTTCTCTTTGTCTTTCTCGGTGCGCTACGTGCTAAAAAGTTTTTAAGAGGAGAAAGGTAGAAAATATTGGATAATAGACGAAAAATACCGTCAGAAGTTCTAGTTATTTTGCCGAATCTCCAAAGGGGTCGACCCTGCGATGGCTCCCCCTCCACTCGGGTCCTCCATGCTTTTTTATTTTTCTCCGTGCTGCAAATGTTTTGACTAGAGATGTAAAATTTAGCAAGTCCTTTCATGGACATGGTGAAATTATTAGACTCTGTTGCACTAGAAATAAAAATTATATTTCTTTAGATCACTAGTAACTAACCTCAAAAAAAACCTCTACCAAATTTTTAATACACCAAACGCTAGGTATATTTTAATGAGCAAATTCTCTTTTTTAAACCAGAGAGAAAGAATTTGTAAAAATGTGAAAACAAGACATTTTCACTGCCTCTGCAGATTAATCCTCATGATAATCGATTTGGAAAGCTTTTCACGGACCCTGAATTCGCGATTGACCCCACAAATCCCAACTTTAAGGTAGACTGTAGAGGGAAGTTTTCGCAAAAAATAATGCGTGAATTTTTTGCCGTCTTGTTCGTTTACAAATTTGTTGATTTTAGTAGGATTTATAGCTAAAAAGTATAAAGTGTTGGTAACTTTTGATAAACTTTGCTTTTTATCGCTGTAAGTGGGCTGAGAGTCATTATATCATGGCTCGCTTCTTTTTTTATATCTTTTTCTACTCTGTATATGCTAGGCGTAGCAATGAAACTATACTGCATGCAGTGTAGTTGATGTTGTGAATAGTAATGGTTTTTCTCAAATATTTAGTGCTACTTGCGTAACTGATGAATGTATGTATACCTGTGTGCATGGAATTTTCAAGTTTTGCCTTGTTTGTAGACTCCTATCATCCATTGACTGACTTGCTCTTCTAGGGGTGTATGATTTTTGCAGTCATTGCTAGAGGGTTGTAGCAGCTTCCCTATGAATTTTAAAAGAGATATATCTTGTGTGTGGAAACTATAATTCATTATCGTTGTATTTTCTCTGGCTTATAGTGATTTTGGTCCAAGTGTGTTTTCATCATCTTCTCTCTGGCTTGTAGTGATTTTGATCCAAGTGTCTTGTCGCGGTTTAATCGCCTATGCTTAAGTTTATGCTTGCATCTTTCTGGCTCTATCCTCTATAGCGCTCTGGGAGTATATTTTTCGTGTTAAAAATAAAAATTGAAGTTATTTTCATTTTCTTGCTATTACAGAAATCAGCTGCTAATGATACCTTGATAAATGAGAAGCTCAGGAGGAGGAATTTAGAGAAGATAGAAGTTTGAGGATATTACCTAAATTTTTTGTTTCGTTGATGGATGCTTAGTTTTTATGTTTCCATCAAGAAGTTTAGGATATATACTGAGGAATAAGCACTATTTAATCTACTTTATCCCCGCTTCGCTACTGAAATCGGCAAAAAAATGAGCTTAAATGCACTGGATTCGTAATTACAATGGCATTTTGCACCCCGATGAAATTTCTGTGAGGTGTGTATTGCTCTACGATGTTCTTGCCCACACGCGCGCGGCTACAAGCACGAAGCAAATATGACGGATTTCAACTAGCTGCTTTTGCTTAGCATAGTCTAACTTACAGAAGCGATCGTCATCTCTCCCAAGTGGGTATTGTATGACGATTCGTTGTACTTCTTTATGCCTCCTTAGTCACGGGCTTTACCTTCGAAAATCTCTAACTCTACCCTCTTATTAGCTTTGTTCGTTTACTCTAGCTTCTACGTCTAATTTGTTTGCTTGAGACTAGCTCAAATTGACGGTATATCGCCTTCATTATTTATGGGAAACTTTGCAAGTATAAAATGGGTCAGCTGGATAACCTTGCTTGGGACTGTTGTAGAGACTTTCGGAAGTCTCTACTATAATGCGTAAACTTCGTGTTTTGATCTGCTTTGAGGAATACGCATGAGCTTATTGAGTTTTACTAAAAAAATTGTATGTTTGGGAATGGATTAATTTGTTTGGAACTGCTTGAGCTGTCAGTTTTTGGGCCGGTTTGTCCACTTTGAGAGATAAAACGCGTCATATATTGTCGTAATTTAGTAACGATATTTTAGAATATTTACAGTATCCTCTATTATCATGCCTTTTCCCCTAGCCCATCAGAACTTGATCTAAACCGTGAGGTACTTTTAAAGCAGTCTATTTGGCTTATTTTTGGGGGTTACTGTAAGTGCTGTTCCTTTAGTTATTCTGTGGGTCGAGCTAGCTTGCCAAAAATAGGCTTGAGAAATGCTGAGCCTCTCAATTAGTGAAATGTACTGCGGTGGAGAACGGTTTTCTCGGTGGCTTCTTCGAAATGGGTGGAGACTATTTTGAATTCTATCGCTGTTAGGGCTCGATTTATCTTTTATATGTTATACAGATTTCGTCCATTGACTGTGCTTCAAGTACTTGGAGCCAATCGCTGTAAGTTTTCACTTTTTTCAAAGGCTAGGTAGCTGCAGGTCTAGGTAACTCCTTGACCTTATAATGACTTGGAAAGTAATGTATGGCCCATATTTCTAGCGGATAGAAGTACTCGGAGATTCTTTATGATTCTCTTTGAAAATTATAGTTGTGTAATCGGAAAATTCTTAACTGTAACACTAAAACGAATTGGTATGCGCCGGCAGTAATTTTGGCCTTGCCAAGATTAGCTGATGGGCAACTTATACGAACATAGCCAGCCTGTTTAACGCCGTTTGGGCTGTGGGCAAAACTCCCATTATGAATGGAACGGGAGGGCAGAGTATGAAAAATCGCTTGCGGCAGCCTATAAAAGCAGTCTTTTCATTCGCAAATTGGCTGTCTTCAGTATATCAAGCTAGATTTATTGCAGGTTTCTAAATTTGAAACCTAGGGTATGAAATACCGTATGCGCAAAAATGATGGGTAATGAGCATATATGGAGTGTTAGCAGTCACTAGCACATGGAATAGCGCACGAAAAGCGGAGATGTAAATGATAGTGAACAGCATGCATAATCAGAGAATTTACAACAAAAAATAACCAGCTCTTGTCAATAGAAAAAGGTTACTATATGACACCAGGTATCTACTTGTAGAGGATATTCTTGTAGATGAATATTGGGCCTTGTCCTGACTGATAAACTCATCTCGTTTTGAGACCAGCAATGAGTTTTGCAGCGAAAGGAAAACTCTGCGTGGAAGAAGCATCCGCATGACCATAACCAATGTAAGTCGGGAGCTGCACTGGCCCTATGGTGTGTGACCAACATTTAAATGTTCCAAATACGACCAGAGGATATATTATAGATATCGTTAACGGTTTCGCTTGCAAAAAGATACAATATTAGCTGCACCAGGCATGGAAGCGGCAAATGGCGTAGGATGATCTACCCCATCATTACATGACTACTTAGCTGGTGCGCACAGAACATAATTCAACGCTAAAAGTTTATGTATAACGCTATTTCGGCTTAACTTTAAAACAAAAGCCAAAGCGCCCAGTTGTGTACATATATTCAATACAGCGATACCTTAATATTAACAACTTTCAAGGAGGTTTTATCCTTTTTTAAAGGCTGCTGACCCTCTCTGCAGCTGTCCCATAAAAAGTGGTGTAACTCCAAAAATTTATCGAAAAAAATCTCACGAATTTGCAACATGGCTTCAAGATGCGTGCCCAATGCCATATGAAAGCTATTATATGGTGCTTAGCAGTTAAGAAGGTTGTACTCAACGAAAAAGAGGAGCTTTGCAGACAAAATCCTATATAAGTTCGCAGCGTGCGGTTCAGGGGTTACGATTTACGCGCTGCAAGCAGTACACTTATGCGATAGATTTTCAATTATGAACAAAGTGAGTTCTAGCAGCTACAAAAGAGTCATGTTTCGCTAAATGATCCTATCTCGCTTGTTAAAGGCTGAGGTAACCACTTCGTTACTGTACAATAAACCCTCACAAGCCTTAAATTCCATGACTGTAACTCTTAAACGGAACCAAGGCTATTTCTCCAAATGCTGTAAATTAGGCAAAAATATGTTGAAGCCCTTTTGACTGAGCCTGCGTGGGAAAAAGTAACCCTTTTTTCTTTCGTTTTCAAAGCATATTTTCAGACTTAATTTTCAGAAAAATCTGATGAATGCATATAAAAAGTGCTAGAGGTTGCTCCTATTTCGGCAAATACTTACACCAGTGTAGACTTTCCTGGTCATTCATGGCATGGTTGTATGCCACCTTCGTAATGACTGGTAATTCGGCTAAATACTGATAACTTCGCTGAATGCGGGTATTGCTGCTAACAATGTCATACTTGTTCAGTTTTGCTGCTACCGAAAAAATTCCACGCATGTGTTTTACCCTAGTTTGGTAATATCGTATAGGCTCCAACCGGTAACCTCGCTGCACAGAATGTCTGCTTTCACCTGATACCCTCCCGAGGTTCCTGAATTACTCCCACGGAACAGTTTCTAGAACACTTTTTTATTGCATCTCTCTAGTGATTCTGTAACGTGGTCCTCTGCAACCATAGCGTTCTCTCTTAAAACCAACCCCCCCCTAACCACCCACCATGACATCACATCCCCCTCTCTATAACCTCACCGTGGGATATAATAGCACACCACCCCGCCTTAGCCACCTACCTGATAATATCAGACACACACCCCTATCTTACCGTACTACCTCGGTTAACAACGCGATGGGACAAACATAGATTGCACACAATGCCACTGTTAGCCCTTGCACACTGCGTAAACGCAATGACAAGATTGACACCACCTCCTCTCTTATTTTGCTTTAAAGCCATCCCGCCCTACATGCTCTCTCGTGTCCATGCTCATAAAAAAAGTTTTGGTGACACCTGCGATGCTTAGCTGAAGCTATTATGTGTGCATACTGTGTAAACTCTCCACCCAAGTAGAGAGGTGCTGATTATTGGCTAGGCACATTTTGTATTACGTAGGTGTGCAGCCACTTTCGCTTATGCCTGTAAAGTCTGCTGGCGTGCTTGTGTCAAGCGTAAAGGTGGATCGAGCCCCCGTAGTGCATGCGGATATACAACATCCCTCTGATGGAGTTTTCCATCTGCACCACTCCGTTTGCTGTGTCCCTGGTTTTATGAGTGGATTTAATACACACCAAACTTGTACTTGTTTCATGTTGCCAATAAGTAGCGATCGCTCGTTGTTTTTTCCCTCTTTGGACAATGTCATTTTCATATTTTCACGAGAAAATTCGTTGGCACCTGTCGGCAACTTAGAGTTTAAGTGGATAACTCTTGTTTGCGATGCGGAAGGAAGTAGAGCAGTGCATTCCCCTTTTTTTTGGTGGGAGTGATACTAGAAGTCTGTAGACTACGTCATAGTATATGTATATACGCATTTCTCTCTTTTTGCGCTTGCTGCTATCCTCTCTCCCCTTCTTCCTCCTAGTCTTTTTACTAATTGAGGATTTTTTATATAATTTCTTTAAAGGACCCCTTCTTTGTGATTGCTTTGAATTCTTCGTATCTGCTAGAGCGCAGTATTTTCCTTAAAACAGGGTACGTACTTTGCCGCATTTAGCACTTGGTTTTTTGAACAATTTTGTAGCTGGCTAGAGTGCCTTGGCAAGAGGTATATCCCACCATTTTGCTATTGATGTTTAGCGCATTTTTTGGCGCATGGATTGAATGAGGGGCTAATGTTGTGTATAGGGACTAAGTGGAAAGTCTAGGTGAGTGGGAGGGTTTTTTGCTGTGAAGTATCTTCGCGTCTTAATATTTAACCCTGAAAGTATGTAAGCTATTTGCAAGTGCTATTAGGGTTTGAGTGCACTGATACTTTTGTTCTTTTACCGTCAATCTTTGTTAAAAACAACCCTGTTACTAATCAGCAGTGGAAACTTACAATTTTTTTATTGATCCTGAGTAGTGAGAATGCAGAGTTTATAAAGAATAAATTGCCAATCTTATATGATTCAGATGATTAGCATCAAAGGGATTTGCGGGCTATAATATCTGAAGATATGGTAGCATTGATCAAAAATATAGCGAATATTGAACATAATGAAATGCTATATATAGAGGTCAATTATGATCAAAAAATATTCGTAAAAGGGGGGAATCAGCGCCCCAACGATTTTATCTAGGAATGGCTGATTGGGCATGTTTAAGGGTATGATAAGCTTTTGCAAGATGTTATCTCACTTAGATTCTTTCTTGATGTGTGCGCCTCTCTTACCCCTAGTAACGTCGATTGAGAGCCGCTCTTCTTATTGGAGCTTAACTTTAAGCATTTTTCTGCGTTTCCCCCAATCTTTGTGGTTATCCTGTCTCAAGGCAGAAGAAAAGGAGTGGATAACTTCATAGCAGGTTGAGCAGCGTGGAATAGCACTAGATGGTGAAGGTAAGAGCTATTGAAATATCTCAAGAGTTTGGCCGGGGTACATATATACTGTCTTTTCAGGATTTAGTCTTTCAATATGTGAAGAAATAGGGATACGGGTTAGAATTAGGAGGACCATATATATTTTTTTTAATTTTTTGAATGAAGGGGGGTATCTCAGTTAAAGGTGTTAATTGTAGAGGGAGCTGTGATCTTGAAATTTTCCACGGAAGATAAAGGGAGGAAATGTGTGTTCTAGCTTTCTCCGGGCTGCTTAAATTGCATTTTTTGTCTATTTGTACGCAAAAAAGTTTGATTTTATACGCTTTTTTTCGTCCAAAGGATGCAGGTTTGAGAGGATGCTTTATTTGAATCCTCTTTTTGATGTGAGCTTTTTTGGTGGTATTCATTAAAACCAAAGAGTTTTTTCTTTCGAGCTTTTTTTGGGATGGCAAATCATCTTCTTGAGAGCTCACACATGTGACGTATGTATAGGCTATCTGAAGTTCTGGATTACCTTTTTTTTCTTTGGTTTTCGCAGTTTTTTTTTATTTTCACTTTTAAATAAATGAATTACCAATTTTTGATGAAATTTCAGTTTAGGCTAGAATTGAAGAGTGTGTGTGTGGCTTCCTCCCTTTTTTGTTTGATATTTTCTTCCTTGTACAGAATCTTTTGTATGCATTTAAAAACTCGACTCTCGGTGCTCCCTGATCTTCAGTTTTCTATTATTTGTGTTTGCCAAAGCATAGTAGCTGATATACTACTATTTAAATAGATTAAAACAGAGGATCTTCTGCTTTTTTTATGGCCTAAGGCTATCCAATGCATTCCAGTATTGTGTGTTTTATTTTTTTTATTTTTCGTGTGTGCTAAGGTGTTTGCAATTTTTCTCTCTTAAAGATAGTTGAGCTTCACTTCTCCTTCTAATTCAGCAATTTTTAGTGTGCGCTATCCTGAGCAAATTCATTTTATACTTGGTTTAGTGCTGCTCCATTTAGTCTGAAGATATCTGTTTTTTGAAGACTTCCATTTAGTCTGAAGATTTCTATTCGTTTCCTGCACTTTTCCCTTCATTTTCTCGGTTTTTTTCCTACTTTTGCTGTAAATTTGGGAGCTTTAGGGTTCTTGCTCCCCTATAAAGCCTTAAAAAGGCTGTAAATTGACGAAATTCTTGGCTTTTTTTCAACTAATTCAAGTAGCAGTGTATTATTCTTTTTATAAGGATAGCTGCTGCTGCTTCTTTTTCATTCGCAAGCGTGTATTTGCAAAGTTTTCTGCTTTTTCCTTGCAGTTTATACAAAGATACCTACTTTTTTATTAAATACGCAGCGAGAGATCTTAAATAACAGCTCTAAATCGAGTGATGAGCTGGATTTATGTAGGGTTAAGAGGGAGGCGTTACTCTGAAAGCCTTCGTTAGAAGTGATGCTTGTAATATGCACCTCTCAATCTTCAACTTGAGGACAAAAATGCTGGGAGCACTCAGGGTATTAGACCCACACATGTACACGCACTCGACCATAGGCTAATAATAAGAATATCTCAAAGGTATTGCTCGTATATATTCTCTGGCTTTCATGGGTGTGTGTGTGTTACTCTTGGTTCTTTTCCTCTGAAAATTAACAATAGGCGTCGAATCTATATCTATACCTAATTTCAGCTGCGAATCGCCGAATTCATGAGTTTGTTACGTTGTTCCCATATTAAGCTAATTTGTAAATGGGAGTGAGGTTCTTGAAGCTATGGATAATATATATGTGTGTGAGTTTTTTTTTTTTCTCCTCCGGTGGTGGTAAACCAGAATGAAATGTCGCTATAATTAATACACACACGCACACACACGCACTCTTATCGAGTGTAGATGGGTGGTTGACAGAGAGCAACCTCTTGGCTTGGATGATAATATAGATTTTTTATTGAAAATTTGGAGAAATAAATTTTATGGGAAGAAAAAGATGCTGAAATGCAAATCGATATATTTCCGACTTTGCGCTCAGTAAAGAAGCAGATGGAAGACTCAGTTCTACACCACTTCTTGATAAAAGCAATGGCAACTAGTTTCTCCTACCTCATGGACATCTCTCAGGGCATTCTCGTGTGTGTATTTTGCTGAAGAGCACACCGCGATTTGAAAACTGCTCTTCTCCCCGAGAAAAATCGTAAAAAATCCCTCTTCTTCTAATTCATCTGAGACTTTCTTTTCTTGCTGAATGAAGATATAGTGTTTTTTTATGTCTCATTTAGTGAAGCAATGGAGAGTACAGGAGTGCTCGCTTCAGCCTTGTTGGCTGCAGAAAGCAGCTTTAGTAGGCTGCCGAGATCTTTATCCCCTTATACCACTAGGAATAGAACGAGGCATCTCTCCCTTATGACTAGGCATACCCCTAAAGCTTACAGGGCTGGAATCCTCTTTCTTAAGCAGCTCTTCAGGCAGCTAGCCTCTTCCTCTAATGATGGAAATCAGACGATTGATAAGGAAACTCTGCTTAAGGTAGAAAAAACGGTGTTTGTCGGGCGTATGCAGATGAGGATGTGGTGTTGAGGTTTGAGTGAATTTTTTGATGGATTTTGTGGTGGTGGAGTGGATATTTTTGTGTTATTTGAAGCTTAATCCTTTGTTGTAGTGTAGTTGTTAGCCTTGATGGTTGGTAGACTTGCTTTTTTTGGGTAAAATTGAAGGTGTCTTCGTGCAGTTTTAGCTGCTTTGATTATACAGAGGAATAGCGACTGCAATGCTCTGTTCTTAGATGTTTTAGAGGGGAATTTTTATTGTTTAAAAGTGTGTGCGTGAAACGATATGCTGTATGATCAGGTAGATGTTGTTTCCTCTGTGGTTTGATAGTGTTATTTGAATAGATTATGTATGAAATATTGCGAATTGGTAGGTTTGGGGTGCTGCGCATTTGGTAGGTTAAAGTTCAGACAGTTTGCTGAATGTTTGTTTATTTTTTGTGCGGTTTATAGGCGAAATTTTCTCTCATTTCAGCTGCTGGTTTATCCAGTTTATACAAGAATTTGCTATGATTTCAGTGTTTCTGGTGTTTTTGTGAGTTCGCAACACACTTATGTTCTTATCATCCACGTTTCTACGCTTTTTCTCTCTTCCTCCACTTTTTTTGAAGAATCTCTGCAACACATGCTCCGTTATACTTCTTCCCATATTCCCTCTCTCCAGGAGAAACTCTCTCTTCATTGTATATACACTCCCCTCCTCTGCCACTCTCTGCAGTATCTTCCTCTTCCTGGCTTGCTAGGAGAACGTCTTTTCACTGTGTTTGATCATGATGGTAGTGGAGGCATCGACTTTTACGAGTTTGTCGCAGGATTAACTGTAGTGTATGGTGGAACTCTCGAGGAGAAGAAGCGATTTCTTTTTGAGATGTAAGTGGTGATTCTGTGTGTGTGCTGTTTTTGCTGTGCATTTACTGTGTGTTTGCTCTGTGCTGCGTTGTTGCTGCGTGTTTGCTGTGTATTTGGCTGTTATCTTAATCTTTGGTTTTTTGGTGTCCTTAAGCTTGCAGAGTATATGCTGTTGTTTGATAATATGTGATGTATATACAGGGAGATTAATGTACATATATATAGAGCTATAAAGGTATATATACATATATATATGTAGTTATATATGCACGGCGATATACGCGCAGAGCTATGTATAGAGAGACACACGTATAGAAGCGTACATGTCTCTACACTTTAATCTTTTTATATGTTTTAAAAGAGTAAATAATCGGTTTTGTTCAGAAAACTTTCCCAAACATAAATCTGGTGTGCATTAGCTACCCTTCATAGCTTTTCATTAACGTTTCAACTGTTTGGTGCATATCATCTGTGCGTGTGTGTGAGCTTAACTTGATACTAATCCACCGCTCGCTCATCTTTCACTTTGCAAATTTTGTTGAGATTCGTTCATCTTTCAATCATGCAGTTCATTTTTGAAGAATTCTCAAAGTGAAGATGTTTGCTCAGAAATCTCAAGATGGGGAAGATATTCCTTCTTCATACTACAGACTAAGATATATAGCTCCATCTCTTGTAGTCCTCAGTGTGTGTTCTGCCGGCAAAAGCCTTGTTCTATACTCGATTCTTAAGCTTCACTTCAATGTATTTATTGTCATTTCACTGGTCATACATTACTGGTTAAAGGCATTGTCAGTGACTTTTGCACTTATTGCTGGTTTTTTTGCACACATTCCATTTAATTGGGAGAGATTTTGTATCTTCACCCGAAAGTGAGGGATTGTGTGTGTGCCGTTGATTTTTAACAAACTTTCAGGAGTGATTCTCAAGTTTGTGCTGTAGTCCCCCGCCTTTTGTTTGCTATAACCTGCATTATTCATCTTCAAGTCATCTGCACCGTAACATGTGTGTAGCAGGCCTCCACCCTAACCCCTAGAACCTCTGCTCATCTTCCCCCTTCAAATCGCCTGCACAACAATCCCTTCTTTCGCCTGAATTCCACCACTTCATCAAATATATATCTCTCTACCTTTCTCTATCTCTCTCTCTCTTCTCTCAACAATCACAGGTATGACTTGGATGGAAATGGTAGGATAGAGAGAGAAGAACTTCGCACACTCCTTTCGCACATTCCAGCGGCTTTTAAGATTAGTCGAACTCTAGATCCAGGAAATCACGATTTAAAGGATACCTATTTGGATGATACTGAGGCGCTGTTTAGAGAAGTGCAGTTGAAGAAGAAGATTGATGATATCGTCAACACCACCTTTGATGATATTGGAGCGAATAAATCTCAAATTTCGGGGGTTTCCCCAGCCTCTTCTAATACGCTTTCACCCAGCTCTGCTTCTCACACACACGTTGCAATAAGTGAAGGTTTAACTTATGATGAGTTTGTTACGGCTTTAAACAAGAGCAAGGAGATATCAGAGGTAGTGGGGGGGGAGGGGGGTGGTGATTGAGTGTGGTGGGGGGGATGATGGTGGGGGGTGAATTCCCATGTGTAGGACGGGGAGGGGGGTGGTGATTGAGTGTTGTGGGTGGGAACGGGGGTAGTGGTGGGAGTGGGAGGGGAGTTTAGAGGAGGTGGTTTTGTGAGTGGGTGGCGGGGAATGGGAGAAGGTGATTTTGTGTGTGGGAGAGGGAGAGTGAGGAGGTGATTTTGTATGTCAAGGGCGGGGGGGAGGTCATTTTGTGGGTATCTTAATAAGACGAATTCTGGTGGTGCAAATACACTTTGAAGTAAACTGGTAGTGTCTCGAGGCTAGCCTCTACTATCAAGTTGCTTTAAAGTTGCGGTTAACTATGGAGTTTTGTTGAGAGTTTCTATTAGAGTGCTGGCTAAAGCAGCAATATGTATGTGTGTGTTGCTTGATGACTCATAAGATTTCTTCTTGCTGAAATACAGGTATTAAACCTTTTTTATGTTGGAGCAATGCCTCATCTCCCGGTTCCACACGATATCCTCGATTTCGCAGTTCTACGACAAGATGGAGAGTTTGGTAAGTTTATTGTGTATAAAAGAGGAAACCTGAATAACTGGAAATTCCATATTTTTGTTGAATTAGAAAGCTGCATTTTGTGAGGAATTACGGGAAAATATGGGAAAAAGAGACAGAAAAGTATGAGGAGAAGATTTCTTTGTAGCGTTAAGACTTTGGAGTGGATTTGTCTATTTTTCTTTTTGGATAATATTCCCTCAATTATTGTATATATCTACGCCGTTTTATGGGATATTTCTCCCAGAGTGAATTCATATTGTAGATTTGCTTTTCCACTTGAATTTTGTTGTAGTCTAGACATTTTTTCTTTTAAAAATACTTAATAAAACTCATGAATACTATATATTTAGATGTTTTTTTTGATTGAAATCTGTGTGTGAACTCTCTGATGTGGTGGTGTTTCCTCCAGTTGATAGCTTTGGCTTTTTCCTTTATCGCGAGTTTGTGTGTGATTTTCGATTTTTTCAAGTATATTGTGTGTGTGTAATGATGAAGATGAGCGTGAAGATGAAGGCGTATTAGAAGATGGGATATCTATGAAGATGAAGTAGGTGAATATCGAAGCCTATAAAGTTGTGTGCTGTTGTTTCTTGTGCTCTGTTTGGTGCAAAGACTAGTATCTCTGACTGGAGCATTAAATACGAAATCTTGTGTGTTAGAGTTTATACGCCTTTCTTAATTTAATTAGCATTTTGCATTGAGTCGAGTAAGTAATTTTTTGTATGTATGTGTCGTTAGTTCGGTCGTATATAGAATACGCAGCTTATGTACTCGTCTGTTTGCATGTTGTATCATTTCTACAATTTTAATCGTGTGTGTAACCTGTTTGCTCGCTTCATTATCTCTGTCAGCCGTTGCATGTGTAGCTTGTGTGTTCGTCTCTCAGTGGCCATCATCTCTACGAATCCCTCAGAGAATTGCTTTAGCTACCACGCTTTTGCATGCCTCAAAATTTCCGCATCTGTCTTGTGTATACCTTGTTTCACACGTACTTGACTATCAGTAGGATTTTTTACTGTGTGTGGAAGAACTGCCAACACTCTATTTTTCCTAAAAAAAAGTTCATATTTCCTAAATGAGGATATATGCTTACACTTCTGCTGCTTTTCATCTCTGTGTGTGTGTGACTTCAGGAAAGCGCTTTCGCCCGTCGAGTCATTTCTCAAAGGCTCAGACTGGACTGCATTTAGAGCAAGGAAACTCTTCGATGAATCTACCCTCTCAGTCAAGCATGTATTCCGTCGCTGCTTCTTCGGAAGCTGAAACATCCGTGATCTCGTCTCCAGGGTAGGTATATCACTGTGTGCGAGCCTAAGCCATAGTGTGTGTTTTTGCTGTTTTTGGCTATTTTTATGTGTTTATTTGGGGTTTTTAGTGTTATTGCCGGAGAATTCGAGTGGGGGCAGACTTGGGTGTCTGTATGCGTATTTGTGATGTCCTTTGATTGTATTGATGGTCAGTGCTACTGTGTGTGTGTGTGTGTGTGTGTGTACTATCTTTTCGTCCACAGATATTTATGAGAGTTTTGGTGTTTGATTAGTGGGGTTGGGGGTGGAGGATGAGAGTGGAGAGAAATTGGGGAGTTTGAGAGAGTTTAAGAGGGTATCGGGTTTTGGGAGAGAGAATGCCGATACAAACTGAGTGAGAGAGAGAGTAGAGAGACAGTTTTAGATACTCAGCAGAGAGAGAGTAAGATAGAAAGTATAGTAGAGCCCATGGACGCTGCGGTTTAGAAGAGCTGATGTTCGTGGAGATTCTCATTCCAAAGCGCTTTTCGTTATTCTTCCTCATCATTGCTGATCTTTCAAGTGTGTGAGTATCCTGGCTGCTGTAGCTAGTGATTGGAGCAGAAAATGACGGCTTAATGGCTTTTTGCCCTCTTCACTTTCAAAGGATAATGTGTGCGTTAGCCTTTTAGCAGTCTCTAGTCTGATCATGCTACAGGATGCTAAGCTGCTGATTGAAGGCTTAGTTTCCCCCCATCAAGCCGATTCCGCCTTCGTCACCATCCATCAAGTTGATTCTACCCCCTCCACCTTCCATATCAGGTTAATTCTACTCTCTTCAACCCCCCTTTAAGCTGACCATTCCCCTTCACCCCCCATAAAGCTGATTCCACCTTCCTCCCCCCCCATCAAGCTAATCCATCGCTCTTCGCCCCCCTTCCAGCCCCCTCTGCGTCCTCTCTCCCTTTGCTTTTGAACTGATAATTTCATCATCTCTCATTATACACAAGGCGACCTCACCCTTGTCTTCACGCTGCTCTCCAAACCTATCCTCATCTTCAACGCTGAACACCCCGGCGTAACTCCTGTAAGTGCGAGCTTTTCTATGCATTTTCGCAGTAAGAAGTTTCTCACTCTAAAGTTAGGGCAAAACTTGTGTGTGAAAATCATCTTCTCTGATCTTTGAAAACTTTGAGTAGCTCGCCTTGCGAGCCTCTGCTCAACCATACCTCTTGTAGAGAAGCTCGCCTTCTCTATCTATCGCTCTACCTATCTCTCTCTAGTCTCTCACTAAGCTGTTCTCCTTCTCTACAGAACCCCTGTGAGTAATGCTGTTAGGAATACCCCTCGAATCCGCTGCCCAATGTGTCATCATGAGCTAGAGCTTATACACTGCCCAGGCTGTGGTAGTAAGCTAGAGACGAAGACTAAAGGCTCTATTAAAGTACTGCAATGCCTTTGCTGCTCTTGGAATGTTGGTGATTTGAAGTTTTGCTTTTACTGCGGTGAGTGTGCAGTATCATCTTCACTAAGCGAGTGTGGCTTGGTATTACACACACACACACACACACACACACGCACACACACAAGTAGCATGAAGCTTATGTTGGATATCCTTAGTTTAGAATTTTTTGCTAAGTTTTAGTTATCGTGTTATGATGAGTTGGTATTGCTACTGTAGGCTGCTATATGAAGGAGAAACAAGCTGCTGTGTGTTGCCATTACTGACAGCGTCCTTCCCTCATAGCTTAGGTTAGCATCAAATTTAGCGATTGAGTGGAGGAAATCGAATAAGTTTAAGAATTTTACCCTACTGGTAATTTAGAGCAGGTGTAAGCCTGCTTATCATGCACACACACGCACACACATGCGTAGATGGATCACTTAAGTGCACACGCATAAGCAGGTGTTTCCCACCTAAATACACACATTTCCTTGATGAGGTGTGTGTGAGACGATTGGATTATATGTGTGTTACAGTGTGGCATTTTCTGAAGGCTTTTAGTATATAGCTGATGGTTGTGGAGTGCAGTCACTTTCTAGGCGACTTATCTGCATTAGTGATGTGCTACTTTCATGCTGCTCAACCTGCCATTGCTGTAGATGGTTTCTGCAGTGTGTGTGTTTGTGTGAGAAGCTATTTTTGTTTATTTTCTCTTGTAATGTGTGTGTGCTCGAGTGAGTGAGAGCGATTATATAGAGTAGGCAATACCTCTACGTTACACTATTGATGTGATGTGCGACTTATTCTATGTTAGATATATACAATTGTCCTGTTACATAGATTGCCATTGAATATATAATGAGTGGTATTTAGTTATCTATTGCTCCTCTGGTCGCATTATCCTCAGATTTTAGCACCTATATTGGGTGCTCAGCACTGACACACGCACATGTCATACATGGAAGCACCCACACAGGGCCATAATAATATGCATAAGCACACGCAGACGCAAAAATACATAAGCACACTCAACCAATATATAGCAGAAAACCCATGAACTTACCCACCACCAGCACACCCACAACCGCCCATCCACCACCATCCACCCACCAACACACGCACCACCTCCCACCCACCACACAAAGGGATAAAATCCAGGATCCATCAAACTTTGTTATCTCATTCAGCAAAGCAAACGACGAAGGCACACCATCATTACACACATCCCTTCTTCCTGTCAAAGTCTTTTCTTCGCTAAACGTCCTCAACCTACATACCGTGAACCTACCTTCCCATATATATAAGCAGCACACACCTCAATAAGTGTGCCAAGTCACTGCGAAGACCAGCGATTGCAAGCCTATCATACCTTAAATGAAGCCATCTTCAAAAGTCATGAAAAAGCGCTTTAATTTGATTAATTTCCACCCTTTTTTTGCATCGTAAAACGTCTATTTTAGCGACTTATTTTCATCTTCACGGCTTATCCTGGTGTATGTACACCTTGCTCTTTCTAGGTCAACCTCTACGATTCCAACTAGCAAGTCTTTCTCACATGGCGAATCTCGCTTCAGACGCTTATCCAACTATTTCAGAAACTACAAAGGCTTCTGAATCTTCTCTTAAGTCTACTTCAGGAGCAGGTGGATACGCTGCTTCAACGCCTTCTGCAATGAAGCAGGCGCCTAGGCTTTTTCAGTTTTTTAAGACTAGACTTGAGGCCCCCAGAGAGAGCTACTATGCTACAAATGCGTTGATGAGGGGATATCTATACAAGGGTGAGCTAGTGTTGGTTTTGTGTGTGTGTGTGTGCTTTTTAGGATGCATAGTAGCTGCTCTTTTTTGGGTTTTAAAAGAGGTTTTTGCCGATGTTTTCGCTGTTTCTATTCTTTTCTGGGCGTTTGTGGATTTTGAGCTCTGATTTTCCCTTAGTGCAAAGTTTGGCATATTGACTTATGATGTGTGTTGATGTGTGTCGATGTGCTGGTTCCCGAGAAGACTTATGCTTGTTCCCTAGGTGTGTTGTGCTGCTTCTCGCTGTGTGTTGTGCTGCTTCCCTGTGTTTGCATGTGTGTTGCTTCTTGCTTTGTCTCTTCCTGGTTCTTGCTGTGTGTATGGATGGAATTCTATCTTCTTTTCTCAGGCTTATGAGATTCTAGTATAGCGACTGCTTTCTCCTCTTTATCTTGGACGATTTTTACGCACTTTTCTGTTACTTTTTCCTTCATTAGAGATTATGGTGCTATTAAGCTTTGATGAGTAAGCTAGGTGTGCAGCCTTTGCAGTCTATTTCGTTACTTAACGCCCTTCCCTCATAAGATCTACTCCAGTTTGCTATGCATGCTTCGGATATCTGCTTCTTTTTTGGATACTTTTGAATGACTTGTGTGTTCGTGTGTTCCTGTGCTTCAGTGGGTCGGAGACTAGGCATGATGATCAAGCGATACTATGTGTTAAAGGATCGATTCTTATATAGTAAGCCATCACTTAATGCCTAAGTTGTGTTCGTATGTAGAGAGAATGCGCTAAAGCAACTTTGCTATCTTGATGAATCAGTGAAGATATATGTTTGCTTTGTGTGTTGATGTGGGTGGACCTCTTCCTATGTATGTGTGTGTGTGTAGTGTGTGTTGATTTGTATTGATGTGTGTTGATGCTCTTTTGTGTGTGCCCACTCCCTTGTTTACTGAGATTATATGGCTTTTTTCTTGCAGTTTTCTCTCTTCACATCGCCGTGTTTACTTCTTCACCTCCTGAACTTTGTGTTTTCATATTCTCGCCCAGTTTTCGCTGTTACACGTGTGCGTTTTCAGCTTTTCTTCTAACTGAAACTCCATCCTCTTTAATATTTTCCGCTAGTTTCTTACGCAAAAACTTTTTTTAATTGAGAAAAAGCCAGTGTAAATACACTGTTTCCCCCCCTCCCTGATTGATCCACTTCTGACGTTTTTCTCCAGCCTAACTCTTCATTCGCTATAGCATTCTTCCTCTTCGTAGATACGCAGCTTTCTTTTCTTCTGATTCATTCCGCCCTTGTCAAAGCTAATATCCGCCCTGTGCTTGATTTCATTTATGTGTTAGTGAAGAATTTTATCAAGCCTGTTTAGTTTAAGGGAGTGTACGTACACCGTGTACTTCCAGGAATTTATTTTCTGCGACTCATCCCACTTCTTCTGCTTCTGATGTGAAAATTTGCCCATGAGGGTAGACTTTTTTTTGAAGATTTGAGAGATCGGTGCTTCTCTAGCGAGAATGTGTGAATGGCTTTAAATGGCATGTGAATAGCTGATTAGTTTCAAACGCTCAAATTTGTGTTTAGTTTGGTGGTTTAGGCATCGATTATTCCAATGGAAACCCTCGTTTTTTCTCTCTTTCTCATCTTCAATATAATCTTCTTGTGTGCTGATTTCTCTCTTATTTCCTGCTGCTTCCTCTCTGTTTTTAGCTTTAAAGAAGTGTGTTAGTGAAAATCCTATGGCTGTGAACTTTCTTCCTGGAGCGTGTGTTAATGCTGTTACCAATTCAACTGTGCATGGGAAGTATGGCTTTGAGATTGTCTTAGGGGTGAGTTAAAGAGATAGAGCGAGAGATAAGGATAGAATGAGAGATATGTATAAATAGATGTATATTGTAGATAGAGATATATGAATAGATAGACGGGTAGATAGAGAGACAGACAGGTAGAGACAGGTAGATAGATGCATTGTATGGCTCTACCGGTAGTTCTGTTTCATGATATTCGGGCTGCTGCACTGATGGGATTCAAGCAAGGTGAAGAGGCTCTGCTGGATATATGCTTGCTTTGGAATTACTTTGTGATACTCTCTCTTACTACATATTACCACACCATCTCTGTATGTGTGTGTGTGTGTGTATGTATATATAGGTGTGTATATTTATATGTTTGTCTGTATCTCTAAATATATTTATTCATATATATGTCTATATATCTATAAATATTCCTAGCTATCTCTCTAGATATATATATATCTCTCTCTCTTTATATATATATATAGCTCACTGTATATACATTTCTATACTATTCACTCTAGTCTCTCAGAAGCTCATCAGCAGCTACTACCTCCGCTACTCTCCACTTCCTCCTCAAAACGTCATTCCTTCATAAAAACAGCTAAAGCTATCCTGTTGCTTCCTCGCTTTGATTATTCACTTCCTCCAAGACATTCTCAGAATAATTTCTTCACTTTCCATTTGCACATAGTTGACACACACACACACACACACGCACATAAGATTAACTGCTGCCTCCATCATATAACACACCTATAGGGGCACAGCCTTCCGTTGGTCTTTCTCCTTATTGACTAGCATTTCCAGTGTTAATGCTAGCAGTAATTTTTGCTGCTTGCAGAACTCGAATGTTCGAGCGTTGTATGCCTCATCTATTGAAGAGCGAGATTTGTGGGTTGAGGTTCTAAATCAGGCCACCAAGAACGTTTCTATTCACGATTACTACACATTGCAGGTAAGCTTGTGTGTGTGTAGTTGCTGTACGGTTGTTGCTGTTTATGAAGCAATCTTTGTATTTGTGTGTGCGTATTTCTGTGTATTTCTATGTATTGATGCTTTTGGCGCCTAGATAAGGAAGCACTTTTTCCGTAGGGAGATGTGTGTGTGTGTGTGTGTCGAAGGCATCAGCCCCTAGTATTTCACAGAGGAAGCTGCGCAGCATTATTTGCCTCTTTTGGGATTTTTTTCTCTGATAGGCTTTAAGCTTGCTTCTTTTTATCTTTTTGCTGGTATCTCTTGTCTGTATATAAGTCTGTGTGTGCATTTTGAGCTGTGAAGCTGGCATTCATCCTTGTGTGTGTCGTTGTCAAGTTTTATACGTTCACTCCTTTTTGCTGGTTTTTTTGGAGTGTGGCTCCTCCAATCAATGTTTGGCTTATTGTTTGGGTAGTTTTTGCTTTTTTGATAGTTAAGTTGCGTCTTGAAACTTCCTGAATTTGTAGGTCCCACCTGGTGTGTATTTGTATGTGTGTCTCCTTGCTCATATCCTCATCAGTGGCAGAGCGATTTCTTCTCGTAATTTTGACTATTTTTTGGAAAAAAGAAAGAGAATTTAACACACACTATGAAGAGAACTCAAAACAGACTTTCTTCTCTTCTTCATAGATATCGCACACACTACTAACCGCTATAAAACATACTCTTTAAGTTTGCTACTCGCTGTTGTGTATTTGCTATTAGGAAAGGATTGGCCGAGGGGAGTTTAGTGCTGTTCATCGTGCTGTGAGTAAAACTACTCAAGCTGATGTAGCCGTTAAGGTTTTGTCAAAAGCTAACTTATCATCTGAGGATCGGTTAGTAGTCCGCACACACTCATCCTACCATGAAAGCCCCCCGTTTTTAGCGTTTTCCAATGATTTTCGAGCAGAAAAGATGATTTTATAATCGCATTAGGAGGATGGTGTGTGTCCTTTCCTTCTCTTCTTGACGAATTAAATTTTTGGCGGGAAAAGTAGCTTTTTGTCTGATTTTTGGGGGTTTTGTAAAGTTCTGGCTTCAAACAGGCTTTGATTCGCGTGTAGTGATGTTTGCACTTCTTTACGTCGATTTCTCTTGATGATGAATATGCTTCTGCCTTTCATCTGTTTGGTTTTTTCTGCAGAAAACATCTTCTGCTCGTTTTCTTCCTGTCTCTTTTTTCAAGTGAACTTCTTCGCGTAGAATTCTGCCTGTTTGTGGATCTTTTTTCCGCTAAGTTAGTGAAATTTGTTGCGCAGTTTGTATGGTGAGCTTCCTCTTTGTGTGTGTTTCTTTGCGACTTTTCCAAGTCTATTTTGTAATGCTTCCTCATCATATTCCATCATTTCACTCCCTTTGCTATCTTCACACACATCCAGCAACTTTGAAGCTTCCGTCTTTTTTTTGCAGCGAATTCAGGAGGAATGAGGTGTCTGTATTGAAGCTGATGAATCACTCAAATGTTGTGAGGCTGCTGGATATATTTGATACCGTTTCTTACTTATATCTGGTGATGGAGTATCTTCCCTTTGGAAACCTTAAGAATGTGATAAAATATGCGCAAGGCCCTCTCTCTGAAAATCTTGTTCGTCACATCATCACACAGGTTTTGAAGGGAGTAGCGTATATACACAGCCGAGGAATAATACATCGCGATTTGAAGCCTGAAAATATACTGGTTTCTCCAAACTGTGAGCTTCTTGAGGTATGCTGGGATGAGATTTTATGGGGGTTTTTTACGGGGTTTTTTACGGGGTTTTTGAATGTCTTTTCCTCCGTCTTTTCAGCTTTTTTACAAATCATTTTTTGCTTATATTACCGGCTAATGTGTTAAGCATACGTGCATTTTTTCTCTTGAAAAGATAAAGGATTATCCTAGCTCTTTTTGCCATTTACCCCCTAAATTATGCGCTATGCCTTGATGTGTGTGCTGCAACGCTTCGCTGTCTTTCAACCCTCAATTTTGATTTCGGGCCTCATTTCTACTGTTTTTGTTTGTGCTGTTTTCTTTACCTAGCAACAGGATTTGCTGCCTAAGTGTTTTTCTATGCTCTATCCTCACGACTTTAAGCGTAGCTTTTCTTTTGTAAGGAGTATATCACTAGCTTCAGTCGCTAACTATCAATTGCTGCTACTTCTTCATGTTTTCTGACATATTACGCTAGACTCAATCTTTTTTTTGAGGATATCTGAGTGTGTTTTCCTGCATTTTCTTTTGCTTTTACTTCTTACTTTCATGCGCTCAGTAGTTGTAGATAATTATGTGTATATCTCTCTGCTTTCTTATTTCATCTCCACAACGCGACGCACACACAACACAGCCAACACACAACACGCAACAAAAGTCCAACACACAACATAAGCCCAACACACAACACACAACTCCAATCCAACACAAAACACACAAAGCCAACACACAAAACACACAAAGCCAACACACAAAACAACGCAAACCCGCCACACCTCTCCCTTGATTGCTACTATTTCTCACCCTTCTCTCTCTCTTTCACACATTACTCTTCTGCACTCATTTCTTTTATATACTCGCGCACTCTACACGCAGTTTCATTACTTTCCAATTCCAGCCCCCCCGCTAACCACCACACACACACACACAATCTTCGCTCCCACCCTCCCCCTTCAGGATTCTGCCTGGAAATTGATTGGAGTTAACAAGAGTAAGTTGCTAAAGGAGAAAAATCCTGAGGCAATTCTAATGGCAGTCAACAATCTCTTTGGCTGCAAGTATCTCAGGCTTCCCTACGAGCAAAGCAATGCTCATATGCATGTTTCGACTATTCCCACAAACACACGGTATTGGAATACTCCTCCTTATCGGCTCTATCCTGATGCATTGAATCCCTCTGTTGATGAGGCAGTATTCGTACCAGCTCCTATACTTAAAGGCAAGGATTTTAGAAGATCTCGAGGAACTCATCATGTGGATGTTTCATCATGTAGAAGGCAGAATGAGTTATCTACAGAAGAGGAAAACTATGGAGAGCGTGAGACTGGGAAGGTGGAGGAGTTTCCGGGTGGTGCTGATATGATGGGTGTTGATTATTTGTCGAGAATCTCGCTTTCTTCAAAGAATATGACTGGGATGGTGGATGGGCTGCTTGAAGATGATTGCTCTGTTGGCAGAGAGAGATACGCTTCAAGAGATTTTTTAGAGAGCGTGGGAGATGCCTCAGGTTTGCAGGATGAGGGGGTTTTTTGTGTGTAGTTTGTGGTTGTGGGATGTTGGTTGTTTGCTTTGAGTTGGGTGGTAGGTGCTGGTATTTTTTAGTGGGTTTTTTGGAATTTGTGGTGTGCTGGTAGGGTTTTTTGGGTGGGATTAGTGGTTGTTTGGGCGTGTGTGGTGTTTTGTAGGGGGGGTTTAGCGATTTCTTGGCTGTGTGTGATGTTGGGATGTGACTAGGTTTAGCCATTGTTTGGGGGTGTTTGATGTTGGGTTGGTGTGCTTTGGCTATATTTCCCGGTGTTTTGCATGTGTGTGTGATAGTACGTTAGCAGAGTTCTCTCCAGAGTTTCCGATTTTCTGCATCTAGTGTGCTTGTTATCCCTCTCTCTTCTTATCTATCCAAATGATTCTCTTTGCTTGGAGATTCGCTGCATAGCTCCACTTCCTTGTCTAGGCTGGGGATGAAGCTGCATCTACCGTCTTTACAGTACGTTTTCCGGCGTCTATTCATTAGTTAGTACTAGGGCTTGCTACTAAGTGCATGTTAGTGTGTGTGTCCTTTCACGCGTCTTCCTTCTTCCTCTCATGAATAATATATGTATATGTATCTCCCTCTTTCTCGTTCTCTTTTCCTTACAAACATGTCTTTCTCCTGCTCTTAGCTGAGTCCCTCTATCTCCGCATTACACCACATCTGCTACATATCTGCTACCTAATACCTCCCCCCAACCTCAACTCTCTCATACGCTACACATAACACTGCATTTCCCACGCATCACTCTCATACCACAACATCCCAACACACAAGCCTTCATCACTCCCACCACCCCATACTATCATGTGTGTGTTCTCTCTCTGAACTCAGGAGCTATAATGGGGGAAGACATTCCGGAAAATTCTTCCTCTACAACAGGCAATCCAGACATCATCCTAACCTCACCAAATAACTCCAAAATGCTAGTTTTACCTCACAGCATACAGAATGAAGATTCAAAGCTCTCACTCAATAGTTATTCTGAGAAAAAACGGTCGATTACACAGGAAAATCAGAGTACCTCCCGCGCTAAACCTGGTATCAGCGATTTACGAGGATCTCGCTATCAAAACTCGCGAGTTATTGCTACTGTAGCTCCTGAGCCAAATGTATGGTGTGATGCTGAATATGTCAACTATGAGGGTGGAAGAGCTGCTTATGATAGTCGTTCGTGGTTTAACTCTTGGAAGCAAAATGAGTCTGCTAAGAATAGCTGGGGGGTGGTGGAAGGGTCTTTTGAAAAAAGTGGGGTTTATTCAAAGAGAACCAAGTCATTTTCATCGAGTAATAGGTGGTCTCAGTTGCATACGGAAACCTCTCCAGGTATTGGGGGGGTT